>MU225546.1:685681-724662 GCA_018584345.1 Thuja plicata
GTGTATATATACACACATGTGTATATACACATGTGTGTATATACACATGTGTGTATACACACACGTGTGTCTATACACACACATGTGTGTATATACATGCATGTGTATATACACACATGTGTGTATATACACACAAGTGTGTGTGTATGCACACACATATATATACACATGTGTGTGTGTATATATACACACATATATATACACACATGTGTATATATATACATACCTACATTAAAAAAAAAAAGATTAAAACAAAATTTCAAATTTTTTTATTTTTTTTTTAAATTAATAAAAAAAAAAAATTTAGAATCCATAAATTTCTTATTCTCGAATAAGAAATGAATTCCAGTTTTTTTTTAGAATTAACTAATGCAAGCATAAGCCCTAAAATGGGGATTAGTTTTTTAGTTCTAGAATTCAAAAAATGCCACAAACAGAAAATTAAATTATTCTAACATTAACTAATGCTTATTCCAGGTTAATGCTTGACACCAAATGGGCCCTAAAGGAGAGCCAAGAATTGGAAAATTTAGACTTGCATTGGAGTTGAATCAAATCTCCCTCACAATTATGCTGTCTCGGCTTCACTAATATTTAAAGTCAGATTAGCTATGTGTGCTAAGTATATTATTAGAACCTTTCAAGAAGATGAAATTTTCAACTCGTGCATATATTTTTCATGTAAATTTCAACACTTGAAAAAATATATATATATTACATAAAAATTCATAAACCTCAATACAATATTTCGATCAACAAAAATGCATTATAACGTGTAATAAAGCTAGGATCAGATCCAAACCGTAACACCCCTGTTGTATTAACGTGTATTAGATGCATTATGTTTTACAAAGCGCACTTGGAAATCTCACTAATTTATTATCTTTTCAAGTATTATACATATACAATTTTTTAATTTTCAGACACGTAACTTTTTCCGATACCATATAAAAAATTCCGTTGAAATGTTTAATGTAGCAGTCTTGAACCATATTAAAGGTTTGATTACAATGAATATGTATATTCTTCATTTCCAAGAATATAAGGTAAATATTATATACTGAAGACAGATGAATGCGGTGTGCCTTATGCAACGTGTTAGTGATTAGTGGAAATGGAGATGATTACTGCAGATCATAAAAGCTAAAAAATATGTCAATTTGTCCTGAGTTCCCATGGTGTCCAAAATCTTAGTTATGTACGTTGGAACCTCAATAATTGTATGTAGGACGAACCAGAGGATTGTGGCTCTCTAGCCTTGGGTGATAGTTCTAAATCAAATTCTGGAGCAACCTCAATAGCTCAGGAGTTCTTGGAGGACGAACCAGAGGATTTCAGCTCTCCAGCCTTGGGTAATAGCTCTAAATCAAATTCTGGAGAAACCACAGAGAATGACACCACTTCTCCCTCTGTGTGATTCACGAGCTAAGTCCATTTGGGGCTTCTTGAATTTTGAATTTTGAATTTTTCTTGGTTATTCAAATCTTCCCTTTTGAATTATGGCCTTCTACAAAAATTAACTCTTGGATGAGCCTAGGTGCTCTATTCTGGGTTCACAATCCTCTTGGTGGAATTAGGTGTTCAACCAGCAACTTTTTCGTATGCTTTTTTTACTTTTTACAATTTTTACATTAATACCAATCTCGACTTCGGCCCCTTATTGATAAAAAAAAAAAAAAAAAAAAACTGTATGCAGCCTACTTTTTATCTCTTGCAGCAATGAGGATCCGGAATGCTGCTTGCATAGTTTGTACATGATGCTAACATCTCCACAATTTCAAGTAGATTATCAATGCCTTCATTTATATTCACTTTTTCCTTCAGGATTGGTCGCGCAGATACAACAATAAAAAACATAAAGTTGAACACAAGCATCAGTATCATAATTTTTAGTAGCATTGAGCTGGCCATAGTAAGTGCCACAGGGAAGGACCGAGTGAAAATTATGAGAAGAAATGTGATGGGTTTACAAATGAAAAAGGAAGAACTGAGTGAATTTCTTGAGAGATCAAGAGCGAAGGTCGAGATTGGTGAATACTTTTAGAGAAAGTATATCATATTTATAGAGAAGGACGACTTTTTATCTGTTTGAATTGGTCAAGATTAAAATTCGCTGAAGAAGGATGGCATTCAAAGTAAAACAATGGCGCGTTGAATTGCAGTATATGAAGAGGCGGAAAAGGACTTTGGCTGTCTAAAAAAGGTGCTATATTTTTTATATTTAGTGTGGCCTAAGAGGCCTATTTTTCTGGAAACAACCTGTAAAGTAGAAGTCTTTGTAGATCGCATTTTGGGTTTGACCTTTCAATTGATGTCATTCAACAATTATTTTTTGTTTTGACCATTTAAAATATTTGGTTAAAATTTAAATATGTATTAAAAAAATACTAAGAAATAAAAATTTATTAAAAAAGTTTATATCTATTATAGAGAGTTCTATGAGGAAAAAAAAGGGTAGAAAGTAGAGAAACATTAATGTTCAAGTTCAAATATTATTAGAATTATAAAGTTGTTAATCTCATTTTTTGAGTTCTCTTGGATTTGCTATCTATTTTTATTATTTTATAAATGTTAACAGTTATTTAGATGTTCTGAATTTCGTTACATCATCTGCTATCAGAGTAGGAATCTACGGTTGGGAAAGGAAAAAGGAAGGGGAGGTCTTGCCCAGATGCATAGAGGCATGAAAAAAATCTATTGAGACAAGTAGCAAAGCTTGTAGACATAAGAGAAAATCATAAAATAAGGGGAAATGATTTTGATGAAAAAATGAGACAAAGAGGCCCAAATCAACATGCAGATTATGAAGTGCGTTGTGTTTCTCTTGTCATAGTTCTGATGGGGGGAGAGGGTGGAGAATTGGGAGGAGCGGGAGGAATTTGGATTTTGAATACGGGAGGGAAACAGAGCCCACGGGTGTCTAATGAGGCTGCAGAAGCTGGCGATGGTGGCACCTTGGCAGACCAGGAAAAGGAAGACACAACAAACAATGTTGGGGTCCCACTCAACAGACAGAAGGATCCAAGCAAAGAGGAGGTGGGGTCAAAAGGGCATCCAGCTCAGTCTGAGTCCCAACTTGGAGTCAAGGAAGATTCAGCTTGGCATCATCCTTGGTCAGCTTTATTCAGGATCAAACCAACAGGCAAGTCCATTTTCCTGGTTATAAAAGACCTATCTGAAAAGGAAAAATGAAAGTTTGCTATTTCTTTACCGGATAAACTGATTGACCACAATATCACAACTATGTCTCTTACTTTGGTGGGAAAATTCGCTGGCTCTAGGCCAAATATTGATATTGTTAGGTCCTTTGCTAGAAACAAATGGAACCTAAAAGGCCAGGTGGAAATCAAAGCCACAGCAAAGGGCTTTTTATCCTTTGAGTTTTCTTGCCAAGAAGACTTAGCCAATATCCTATGTGTTGGGGCGTGGGCTATTGGGAAATCATCTTTAGCCTTCCAGAGGTGGTCTCTGAATCTGGACCTTAATGCTTCCTTCTATTCCCAAGTCCTGGTCTGAGTTAGGCTACCAGAGCTTCCAATGAATTTATGGTTTGAAGATATCCTTGCTGGTATAGCGAGATCCTTTCGAGAGCTTTTTCGATAGAACCAGTGAAGGTGGATCAACGATGCCTCACCTATGCTTGAAACTGTATAGGGATGGAAGAGGGGAATATATGCCAGAATTCATAGAGATCCATTCAAAGTTAGGCAAAAGACTACAAAAACTAGAATATGAAAGCATGCCTTTTGCGTGCTTCCAATGCAAGAAGGCAGGGCATATGGCTAGGAAATGTCCCACTATAGCTAAGGATAAATCTAGGAAAGCCCAGAAGTTAGGGGGCATAACCAAGGAGAATGTTCCTGAAATATCCAACTCAAGGTACCAAGCTTCTCTTGTTTGGAGGAAAATGGACCCTGAGATCCCTATGCACATACAAGGAGGCTCTGGAGCCCCCTCCACTGAGGCCATGTGGGAACCCCATTAGGGCTCCGCCGGTGGTTCACAGAGCCTATAAATATTGTCATTTGTGGAGGCAAAACCGGTTTCGGAAGGTATTAGCTTTACCACCGTGAAGGATCTGGATTGTGCGATAGGGCCTCCACAATCCCTCTTGTCGATGGCTCTGCATTTTCTTGAACCTTCCTGGGAGATTGGGGTTTTTCCTGCCAGCGCATAACGTCCCAGTAGATGAGAACACTCTTGTGCCGCCCATTTAAAATTCCTTGGTGTCACCTTCTCCTGAGTTGTAAAGCCATGAGAGGGTTCACAAAATGGAAGCTCTGTTAAAATCGGCTACTCCTAGGCTGTTTACTAAAATAGAAGAACTCTTTGCTATGCATAAGGAAGGGAAGGAGGGAGATTGGACCACGGTCAAAAATAAGAAGAGCAGAAGAGACCCCTCCCTGGTCTCTCTTGTAGCTACGACGAGTAAGAATAAAGTGTACCTAGGCGCCAAAACCAAAACCCCATGGTGGAAAAAATCTAGCCAGATACGGCAAGAAGAAGCCTCTAAGAACATTGCGAATGGAACCCAAAAGACCATCTAGGTAGCCTGTACTTCTAGTTATTAATGAAGTTAATCTCCTGGAATGTTCATGGTCTTAATGGGCCACATAAGTAGGATGTTATTATAAATATGATTAAGGATCATAGACCCGATGTCATGCTAATACATGAAACCAAGATGAATAAGGAAAAAATAGAATGCATTAAGTTCTATAAGACTCTGGATAGGGTGACAACTAGCTCAGAAGGTGCTTCTGGTGGTCTACTGACTCTGTGGAACTCTTCAATTTTGAAGGTGGATATTGTCTACGGAGAAGGTAATGTGTTGCTGCTCAATCTCACTAATATTAAGAATTTAAGGAAAGTTGGTTCATTATGAATATTTATGCTCCGAATTATAAAAAGGGCAAGGGTCATTTTGGGATAAAGTTAGAAACATTGTGACTATGTTTAAGCTTTCTAAATGCATTATCATGGGTGATTTCAACACCCCTTTAAAAGAAGAGGAGAAATTGGGTGGGATTACCCCAGATCTGGAAGGCAGGTAGGATCTCATGGATTTTGTCAATGACCACAACCTCTTAGATGTTGATCTTCAAGGGGTGAATTTCATCTGGAGTAATAGGAGAACAGGCATGGAATGTATCCAAGTTGTACTAGACAAAGCTTTGATCATGACGGATTGGTTGAACTCCTTCAACTGCACCCTCTCTGCTCTAGTGCGTATCAGGTCTGATCATTCCCCTTTGTCTCTTATTCTGGACCCTTTTATTAAGCAAAGAAATTTCCCCTTCAGATTTGAGATGATGTGGACTACTCACTCTAATATAAACAACAAGATCAAAGAATGGTGGGATATTGAGGTTAAAGGATCGGCTATGTTTAGAGTAGCAAAAAAACTTAGAAATGTTAAGTTAAACATTAAGATCTGGAACAAGAAGGACTTTAGGGAAATTTTTGCATCCAAAGAGAAAACCATTTCTGACCTGGGTAATATCCAAGAGAAAATATTGAGAGATGGATATGATGAGACCAACCTGAATCAAGAAAATCTTATGCTCTCGGAGTATCACAATATGATTGGTAAGGAGGAAATGTATTGGAGGCAGAGATCTAGATCCATATGGCTGAGGGAAGGAAACCAAAATACCCATTTCTTTCACTTATCTACCATGAAACACAGGGCAGCTAACATAATCAATAGTATTAGAAGGGGGAACCTGATCTTGAAGGAGGATAAAGATATCTCTTTAGCTACTATGGACTTCTTTAAATACCTCCTATCCAGAGACCTCAACCTCTAGGACTTGGATCAGGAGACCCTTTTGAGAAATATCCCTTCTATCATTTCTGATATCTAGAACCAAGCTCTGACCGCTATTCCAAATAGTGATGAAGTTAATAAAGTTCTAGATTCTCTCCTGGGTGACAAGGCCCCAGACCCCAATGGCCTTCCAATGTTCTTCTTCCATAAATATTGGGAAATTATTCAATCTTATGTGATCAAAGTTATGCAGGAATTCTTTGGGTCCAAAATTCTCCTGAAAGAACTCAACGCTACTATTCTGGTTCTTATTCTAAAAGTCACAGGGGTGGATGCTGTGGACCCTTTTAGGCCCATCAGTTTATGTAATTCATTCTACAAGATTATCTCCAAAGTTTTGACTATCAGAACTCTTCAAGTGATCCCCTTCATTATTTCCCATGAACACTCTGGCTTTCTTCTTGGTTGACAAATCTTGGATTCGGTTATGCAGGTTCACAAAGTAATTCACTCTTTAGATGTTGGTAAAAGGGAAGGATTTCTCCTAAAGCTTGATTTGTCAAAAGCCTACGACCGGGTGGATTGATCCTTTTTGCAGAAAGTTTTGAGTGTTTTTGGCTTTAATAACACTTTTTGTCACATCATCCTTCAGCTCATCTCCTCGTCGTCTTTCTCTGTCTTGGTCAGAGGCAAGGGGATCCCATGTCACCTATCTTTTTTATCATCTTGGTTGAGTGCCTTGGATGGTCGGTTTCTACTCATAAGTTATTGGGGAGGTTGAAAGGCATCAGGCCTTCCTCTAGTTTGTCCATCTTCTCTTATCAACAATTCGTTGATGACACCATCCTAGTTGGAGAAGCCTCGGTTATCAAGGTAAGAACTATTAAACATTTACTAGACTCCTATACTAGGGCCACTAGACAATCTATCAACTAGTGTAAGAGCTCGCTCTTTTTCATTAACATGTCAGAGTTCAGACAAAGAACAATGGCAGATATTTTACGGTGTAGTATTGGTTCTCTCCCATCCACCTACTTGGGCCTTCCTTTAGGAGGTAAACCCCTAGATGCTTTCTGGAATAAGTGTTGAAATATAGTTTCAATCAAATTCAATGTCTGATGGAATTATAATTAAATATAAATACATCAGTTATGTAATGCTCTGCATTAGCATTATAGTCAGATTATAATCTAGACTATAATATTAATGCAGATAACTCTTAATAGTTAATTATGTTTATTGTTTTAGAAAATCCTCCTATAGATGATTAGTTAAGAGATGTTAAGTAAACTAATGATATTAGTTAGTAATTAATGGATATCATGAAGGGTCATGATCCTCCAAGTTGCTAACCCTTTGTATAATATATATGGTTGATTGGAATGAGGAATCAATCAATCACAAAGGCCATTGCTTTCCTCAGACCATCAACAAGAGCAGATTATTCACTTACCTATTCATCCATCTCCTTAACATGGTATCAAGGCCATGTTAGGAGAAGTGAATAATATAGCAAGAAAATAGACATCGGTGATCTGCAAACCATATCTAGGGCATCGTTGATCTATATTAATAAGTAAAGACATTGACGATCTACGAACCAGCGATCTGCAATATAAATCAATCTACAATATACAGAGACATCGACAATCTATATATGCGATCTGCATCAAGGATCATCAACACCCAAGCATCTACAATCTTTGTGTTTGTATCAAAGATAAATCAGGTAGAGACCCATTAAACTTGTAGACATTTAATTGATGGAAGAATAACTTGTAGGCACTCAAATTGACAATAGAATCTCATTAATCTACAGACATCTAAATTGATGATATAGACTCAAATTATTCTAGTTATCTGAAATTATCAACAGAGACACATAAAACTATTGCATCTTCAATAATAAGAAATCATGAATTTTAATACTTGAAGGTTATAAAATATGGCCCACACACTCATGATGGAGGACATAATTGAAGGTGCATCTAACTTTGTCTCTTGGAATATTTGAATCAATACATTGATGCAAGAACTAGAACTAGAATCCTACATAGAGGAAGAACATAAAATACCTGAAGATGAGACATAAAAAGCAATCTGGAAAAGATGAAACAATAAAGCCAAGAAGCTAATTATTGACTCAGTTAAAGACTCAATATTACCAAGCATATCGAGGTTAACATCTTCTTATGAGGTTTATAAAACCATTCAAAATACATTTGAGATAAATACTAGAAGCAAGATATTAACTCTAAAACAACAAATGATGAATATCAAAATGAATAAGTGAGAAATAGTAACATCTTACTTTCTAAGAATCACTAAAATAAGGGATCAACTATTCTCCATTGGTATTACAATTTATGATGTTGATCTTTCCCTAATTGCTCTAAGGGGATTATCTTTATCATGAGAGTCATTTATTCAATGTATCAGTGGAAGGCCTCATTTTCCTAAATTCAACCAACTCAAAAATGATTGCTTACAAGAGGAAACTCAGTTGATATCCAAAGGGATTGGACCAAATAAGGGATGTGAGATTCAAGCGTGCTACAAAAAAGTACTTGTAACAAGAAGAAGAAGTTGTTCAAGAGGAAAGGAAACAAATTTTTTTCTAATAATGCCAACTTCTCAAATAAATCTTATAAGAAAGACAAATCAAAGGTTTAGTGTTACAGATGTGACAAATATGGGCACACTCATAGAGAATGTCCTACAAGAAATAAAGGACAAGAAAATATATCTGAAACCAAAGAAGATAATTCACTATTCTTTCTAGCATTATCAAGTGAACTTAATACAAATAAGACCACCTGGATGATTGACAGTGGAGCTTTTAAACACATAACTGGATTCAGGAATCAGTTTGAAGATCTTGAAGGACATTCTTCTAAAGAAGTCACCATTGGTGATAACTCCACCTACTCCATGAAAGGAATTGGGACCTGTTCAATCAAACTAGGAAGCGGGGTAATATGACATCTAAAAGATGTTCATTTGTACCAGAAATTAAAAGGAACCTAATATCCATTTCAGGGCTAGTTGATCAAGAGTATAGAGTTAGCTTTAATGAAGATAAAGTTCTTATTTGGCCTAAAAATTCAAATATAAAAAATGCTACAACAATAGGATCTAGAGATGGTAGCTTATATAAACTACTATGCGATCAAAAGGTTGCATTAAACCATGAAATTTATCATAACAATGAATTATGGGATAAGAGGTTAGGTCACCTTGGTTATAGTTCCCTACCTATCATAAAGAAAATAATCTTAGGAATACCTAATATGGAATCAAAATACTCTGGCATTTGTAAAGCTTGCACACTAGGAGAAAATATTAAAAGTTCATTCCATTCTAGTGAACACAAATCTAAAGACATTTTAGAACTTATTCATTCTGATCTATGTGGGCCCATGTCATCACCCTCCCTAATGGGATCTCTATACTACATAATATTCATTGATGATTTCTCTCAGAAAACTTGGATATACTTCTTGAAGCTAAAAGAATCAATTGAAGTACTATCTAAGTTCAAAGAATTCAAAGCTTTAGTAGAAAATGAAATAGAAAAGAAAATAAAAATAATAAGATCAGATAATGGGGGTGAATACACAACTGAAATATTTAAATAATTCTGCAATTCTGGTGGGATTAAGAGGGAGTATACTGTGCCATATAATCCTCAACAGAATTGAGTAGCCGAAGAAAGAACAGAATGATAATAGAAGAAGCTAAAGCCATGATGCATGACCAAAACATCCATGTCTCATTTTGGGTAGAAGCTTCAAATACTGTAGTAAATATACAAAATAGATGTCCACATTCTAGTCTAAAAGATACAACTCCCGAAGAAGCTTTCACTGGAAACAAACCAGACTTAAGTCATCTTTGAATACTTGGATGCCCAGTTTATATTCATGTTCCAAAAGAAAAGAGGACCAAACTAGAACCATCTGGAAAAAGAGGTATTCTAGTGGGCTATAGTGAAAACTGGAAAGGATATCACATATACATTCTAGGACAAAGGTTAGTTGAAATAAGCAAAGATGTAAAATTTGATGAAAGCATTACATGCAGAGATTCTAAAGATAATCAAAACATAGAATCAGAAGAACCCTCTACTAAAATTAAGAGGGAGAATATCTTAGAAGAACTTGAGCCTCCAAATTTAAATGATGAAATGTCTATAAAAAGAAAAGACCGCTATGAGAAAGGAAAATGTTTGAAGAAAACAATGTGGAACCAGATGAAATGTTCAAAGAAAACAAAAGAGCTAGAACACAAAAATGTTATGCAGCATTGTTAACAGAGCTTACAAATCAAGAACCAACTGATGCTAAGGAGGCCTTAGCAATTCAAGCCTAGAAAGATGTCACGATTGAAGAGTATCAATCCATACTAAAAAATGATGTTTGGGATGTAGTACCTAGACCTAAAGGCAAATCAGTTGTTTCTTCTAAATGGATGTTCAAAAACAAATATGAACTTGATGGTAGCATTGAAAAACATAAAGCTTGATTTGTTGTAAGGGGATTCTCATAGAAATCTAGAATTGACTACGAAGAGACATTTGCACCGGTTGCCAAATATACTTCAGTAAGAACCATCATTGCAATTGCAGCTTCTAAAGGATGGAAGATACATTAGATGGATGTTAAGACGGCCTTCCTCAATGGTTCACTTGAAGAAAAAGTGTATATAGAACAACCAGAAGGGTTCACTACAAATCACAAAACACATTATATCTGCAAACTTAAAAGCTCTCTCTATGGACTAAAACAATCCCCTAGAGCTTGGTATGCAAGAATAGAAACCTATCTAACTAAACTAGGGTACTCCAAGAATAAGGCAAATCCTAACATTTATTTCAAAACTTCTAAAGGTGATATGATCATATTGGTTCTTTATGTTGATGATCTTTTAATAATATGTGAAGATCATCTAATTGCTAAATGTAAACAAGACCTTGCTGCTGAATTTGATATGAAGGACTTGGGCCTTTTACACTATCTTCTAGGGTTGGAAGTAAGTCAAAAGGAAAACTACATCTTTCTAAATCAATAAAATTATACCACTGATATCTTAACTATATTTGGAATGATGGATTGGAAACATTTAGCAACTCCTATGGAAATAAACTTAATCAAACTCAAAATGGAAGCTGAAGGTTTAGAACCAGCAAATCCTACAGGATATAGACAAATAGTTGGCTCTCTCATGTATCTTGTTAACACTTGTCCTGATATTTTCTATGCAACTAATCTATTAAGTCACTTTATGTGTGAACCTAAAAGGATACATCTAATGGCTGCTAAACATATCTTAAGATACATACGTGGAACTATTGGACTTGGACTAAAGTATGAAAAATTTGAGATTCAGCTATATGGATATACAGACTTCAATTGGGCCAGAAGTCCTATTAATCATAAAAGCACTACTAGATGTTGTTTCAGTCTTGCATCAGCCATGGTTTCTTGGTTCAGCAGGAAATAATCAGCAGTTGCTCAAAGCTCAACTGAAGTATAATACGTTGCAGCCGCCATGGGAGCACGAGAAGCAGTATGGTTAAGGAAATTACTATTTGGCTTATTTGGAGAACCCTTGGAACCCACTATTATCCATTGTGATAATCAAAGATGTATCAAATTTTCAGTTAATCCTGTCTTCCATAACCAATCTAAATATATTGAGATTCCATATCATTATATAAGAGATATGGTAGATCAGAACATCATAAAGTTGATGTATATTAGTACTGAAGAACAAAATGATAATATATTTACCAAGCCCCTTGCAAGAGTGAAGATAGAATACTTCAGGGAAAACTTGGTATGATTAAATGTAAATGAGAAATTAGAACTAAATTCTAATATTAATTGTAATTTATTCATGAATAAATAAATAAATAAAATATTGCAATATTTAAATTTATTTTTGAGAAGGTGATGATCTTCTATGTGTTAAGGTTACTATTTCAAGGTGACGATCTTGTTAATAGTTAACCAAGTGTCAAGAATGGTTTTATCAAACTTAATGATCTGGATTGTGCCAGATATCTTGAACACTATGTTATTACTTGTTGTGTAATAACCATATCATGGCTAGACAACATTAAGTTATTGATTTCAAATTGTCATGATGTGTTCCAGACTATATTATGTTCATGGATAGACAACATTAATTTTTTGGTTTGAAATTGTCATGATGTGTTCCAGACTGTATCAAATATTATGCTCATGGCTAGAGAACATTGAGTTGTTGGTTTTAAATTTTCATGACTGAGAGTTTGACTTAAATCTTCTTTTACTAAGAGGGAGTGTTGAAATATAGTTTCAATCATATTAAATGTCTGATGGAATTACAATTAAATATAATTACATTAGTTATGTAATGCTCTGCATTAGCATTACAGTCAGATTATAATCCAGATTGTAATGTTAATGCAGATCACTCTTAATAGTTAATTATGTTTATTGTTTTAGAAACTCCTCCTATAGATGATTAGTTAAGAGATGTTAAGTAAACTAATTATATTAGTTAGTAATTAATGGATATCATGAAGGGTCATGATCCTCCAAGTTGCTAACCCTTTGTATAATATATATGGCTGATTGGAATGAGGAATGAATCAATCACAAAGGCCATTGCTTTCCTTAAACCATCAACAAGATCAGATTATTCACTTACCTATTCATCCATTTCCTTAACAACAAGCTCATAGATAGAATTAACAGAGAATTGGTAGGTTGGAAGGGAATTCTTCTCAGTCAAGCAGACAAGATTCAGTTGGTCAAGTCCACACTTCAAAACCTTCCTACTTATGCTCTTTGCCTCTTCTCTAATATGGCTAAAGTGGCTAAATCTCTAGAAAAAATCCAAAGGAGATTTCTTTGGTCTGGGGCTGAGGGGCATAGACGTCTTCCTTTGATTTCTTGGGATAAAGTCTGTCTACCCAAAAAGGCTGGGGGGTTGGGGATTAGGAGGATTAGGCCTTTCAATAAGGGGCTTCTCAACAAGCAGATTTGGAGGATTTTTCATGGTAAAGGGGAATGGAGTGATTTCATTGAGGATAAATACCTATCCAGTGCTTCTTTGCATTATTTTTTTGAAAATACTGATATCCTAAAAGGCTTTTGTATCTAGAATGACATCCTCAACACCAAATACATGACAATGTCAAAAGCAAAGTGGAAAATAGGAAATGGGCACAATATCAACTTTTTGCATGATAATTGGATTCTGTCAGGGCCCCTGGAAGATATGGATTGTTTCAATTCTTGGAAGGAGGAAAGCATCTTACACTTCGGGGATAGAGTGTGTAAGTACAGATTGGGTAACTCTTGGGTGGATTTGTCCTTTGTTTCCCAGGAGAAGTCTATGTTACCTATAGCTCTCAATGCCACCTCCCTCTCTCAGAATCAGGATGATTTGATTTGGGAAGCATCCCTTAGTGGTTATTTCACTGTTTCTTTGGCCTACTATGTTCAGATGCATCTGGAGGTTTCCCCTCCCTGGTCCCAAGCCTGGCTTCGGGGCCTTATCCCTAAAATCAATGTTATTTACTGGTTTCTTCTTCAAAATTTCATCCTCACTGTCTACAACCTCATCAAGCGGGGTATTCCCATCCCTAACAAGTGTGTTTTATGTCAGGTCAAAGTAGAGTTGTTGGAGCACATTTTTATCCACTATTCTTATACAACTTGCGGGCGGTATGGAATTTCTTCCTATCTCTTTTTGGGCTGCAGTGGTGCTTCCCATCCTCTATTATGGACCTCTTCACCCAAGGGACCTTGCCCTTCAAAATTACTATATTTCACAAATTATGGTCTTGGGTGCTTCCTCACCTCCGTTGGGGAATTTGGAAGGAACACAATAACCACATCTTTAGGGATAGTAGTGTTATTCCCAAAGTTCTTTTTGAAAAGATTCACCATGCTCTCTTAGAAAACTTTGTTATTTGGGGGAATACTAACCCTTTTGCAGGTGTTAACTATGCTACTAATCCCTCTAAAACCATTGATAAAAGAGAGCACTGTACCTGGATTCATCCCCCAGAGAGTTGGGAAAAATCCAACTTTGATGGCGTGGCCAAGGGCAAACCTGGGAAGACGAGAAGTGGTGGCATTATTCGTAATAGCTATGGCCAGGGCATTGCTTCTGTTAGTCTTCCTTTGGGCACACAAACCAACCATTATGTGGAAGCGAGTGTTGCCCTTCATGTGACTAAATTGGCTCATGACTTGGGAATTTGAAATATTTGGTTGTAAGGGGATTCCCAAAACATAATCAACTATCTCAATTTGAATCACTCGTCATCATGGACCATTGCTAACATGATTGAGGAAACTCGCTCACTTTTGAATAGCTGTGATAAGGTCCATTTATCCCACATGTTTAGAGAAGGAAACTAAGTTGCTGACTGGTTTTTCAATTGGGCAGTAAGAAGTGAAAAGCAAACACACTAGCTTTATGGAGGTGACCTCACACTTGAAGCGTTGGATTTAGTTTCTTATGACTGAATCCATGGGAATGAGGGCTTCATAAATATCAATTATGATTATTAGCGCTTTTAAAGGAATTGGATTTTCCATTATTGGAAAGTACAAGATAGGATGGAATGGAAATCACTTAAAATCACACCCGCACACTTATGGAGTACTCAAACGCTTCAACAAAACTTTTTTCTCAAGCCAAAGAAATAGAACTATCTGGAACATATAAGAGATTTTAGGTTTGTGCCTTTGTGTTGCTTCCTATTCTGCATTTCTTGTGATGGGTGGGGAAAGGCATAGGAGGGAACCTGCTAAAGATATGGAAATGTGGAGATGGCACACCAAAATCTCAAAGTACCTTCAAAGTGGTAGCATCTCCGCCTTCATTGAGAGGCTTCACGGTGGCTAGCTGACTGTGATGAATATGTTCATCAAAAACTAGAATGAGGGCAGTATAGAGATAAATGGAAAAATGTTTACGGTGAGTGAGGAGGTTATCTCAGTCATTACAGGGATTCCTATTGTTGGAAAGAAATTTGACAAAGATAGGAAAATTTCAGACTCGGCGCTAAGCGACTTTGTGAGAAACAACAAGGAAAAGAAAGGGCTTACCAAGGTTGGTAACCGCTACCTTCTGAAAGGGCTGAAGAGATTGTGGCGGTTCATGTTAAGAGCCATCATCTACTACATTACGTTAGATACCAGGTTTGACAGAATCTGCAACCTATCACTTTGTCATATTGAACCATTTTCACCATGATATGAAGGTGTATATTCCCTTTTATTTGTATGCTTCAATTAATGAAAACATAAATGGTTATAGAAAGAGGCCATAGCTAACCCTACCCTACACGAAGGCCATTTTCTTTTAATCTATGAATTTTTTAAGGTCCAAACCCTAGGGAAGGAGGTGGTTAAGAAAGACGAAGTGGAGGCCTCTGGATCGGATTACATCCCCTCAGAGATGAAAGACAGTGATGGTATAAATTCTGATGATGAAGATGAGTATGAAATGAAAAAGAATACTCTTGGTTTGTTCTCCAAAAATTGAAGAGTGAGTCTGCAAAGCACTAAAAACAAGAAACTGGTTACCCCTAAATAACAAAGCACCATGATTATTTCTTGTGAGGAGTACATTGAAGAAGATATGGATATGGAGGATGAGGAGGTCATTTCCAGTGGCAAATGCACAAAGAGAAAACAATCTACCATTGGTAAAACAAAAAAGACTGGAAGAGGGATTTGAGAGAGGACCGAAAAAACCCTAAGGACAAAACCTGTAGTGTTTCCCCTATTTTGGCTCACAATTTGAAGAGGAAGCTCCAGGATGACTACCAAGACACTAATCAGACACCCCATTCCCCTCAGCTCTCTCAACCTCATGAAATGGAGAAGGATGATAGGCAAGATAATGAGTTTTTTTGTTACATGGAAGAACAAGGGAAGATTATTGGGTGGCACAATTTCAATTTTAAAATAGAAAAGATGGGGATTACTAGAGAAATCATAAACCCTAAAGTAATTGAGAGGGAGAGAGGCCAAATCAAGCTGGATGAGCTCATCGACCCTTCATTAGTGGTGCTTAGTGATAATGCTAGGGAGTTTGAAATAGACCAACCTAATAACTCTCGTAACAGCATGGTTGATAATTACAAAACCATCAAATGGTTATTCTATGAGGTGGAGGACCTCAAAAAAAGGGCTAATATCAAGGAAAAGGATAATAAGGAGAAGACTATGGAGGATCAGGAGATAAATAGCAGAGTGCAAAAGTTGGAGGAGAAAATGACTAGTGTAGAAGCTACCCTTAAGAATATCATGGAGCAGGGTTATAATATCCTTAAGGCCTCTAAAGAGCACACCAACACTATCATTGAGAAGTTAGAGGCTAAATTAGATGGGCTGGAGGTAGACAATAAGGAGGTGGAGACAAATCAGAACACTAACACGGCCCCGACCAGCAAACCAGAGCTAGAACAAAGAATGTTAAGGATAAGGACATGGTGCTGGATTTACAAAATATTAAGGAGTTGATGGCCAACATGGAACTGCTCGAAACCAGGGCATCTACTCTGATGATGAACATTTCATGAGGGTCCCTGGTTTTGTCTGCTGACCCTATTTTTTCTACTTTCATAGAAGCTGTTAGGTTTTTTTCTCTAGCCTTTTCATGGCCTGTTCTATATTTTTTTCCTTGCGACATTTTTAACTGGGCTTCATGTTACATCTTTCTTGTTTCAGGTTTCAGGAACCATGTAAAACCTATTTTACTTAATCAAAAACATGTAGATTATGAAGAGGAAGAACAATTAGAGTGTCTAACCTTTGGAGGAAGTATACTAAGAGAATTGGAAGGGAGAAGTAAAAATGATGAAATTAAATTGAATTTTCTGATCATGGAGGTAGTATGACACCAGAGGAGCTAATATATTTCACAAAGTGCATTAATTTATAATTTTTCACGTATTTTATATCAATAACTTCTTGATTTCATAGACAAATAAATTTTTCAACACTTTTGCAAAACTCATTGGAATGTTTAATGTAACATTCATGAATCATATGTAAGATACGATTGAACTGAACATGCATATTCTGGATTTCCAAGAATACAAATTTAATATTACACACTCAAGATTTCTTATTTGTATTATGAAATGTGTTAGTAATTAGAAGAACGAGATATATTATATTTCTCCCATCTCTCACCATGGATCAAAAAGGTTGAAAATATGTTGATTTATCTTATATTTCTATGCAACCTTGTTTTATCTTTTGCAACAATTAGGATCTTTAATGTTTCCTACACAGTTAGTGCACAATGCTAATATTTCAACAATTTCAAGAAAGTGTGAGAATTCTATTGTAGCTAGTGATTATTAATCTCCTCTCTTAAATAGATTATTTAACTACCTAAAATTAATTCACAGTAAATAATGAAAAGTAACACAACTGCAACTTCCTCCCTTTTTTCCTCCTTTTTTTCCTGTTGCCCTCTCTTTTTTTGTTGTCCTATTTTGGGTGATGCCTGCTATTTTGGTTGTTAATGTTTGTTGTCAGGATTAAGTTTCTGGGTGATGTGACACAGTTTCTGTTAATTTTTTTTTTATATCTTTTAACTCTTTGTAAAGGTTTCGGGTCCTTTTAAAACATGTTTTTACTTAATCAAAACACAACTGCAACTTCACAAATAAAATCACAAATGAAACATATGCAACATAAGGAATGTGATATTTTTGGAAAAAAATTATCCCTAGAAAAAAATTGGAGGGAAAACCTGTATTGTAGATGAGGAATTATATTAAACTGCATAAAATTAAGAGATACATAAATTGCTTGCCTCTTACTAGTAGAGCTCCGACAATCTCCCAATTTCTCCTCCTAAGCTTCCACTACTGCTATCTCCCACACTATCACCATGCTCTTGCTATCACCATAAAACTTGTCATTCTCCCTCTAAAATTGAATAGTCCCTTTCCAAACTGAGTTGAGTTTGGACATGTTCCCCATAAAAAAATGGATTCTGGTGTCCTCCTCCTTATAACTAGAGAAGTACTCCCTAACTCCTGTCAATGAGATCATGCCCCACTATCCATGTGCCAAACACTTTGTGAGGTTGAGCTAACTATACAATATTTGAGTGCAAACTTATCCTCTATTCTACTAGAGAGCTCATCTGCACTTGTTGAAGCTGCCACCTAGTTCTTTCCTTTCGTTTTGTTATTATTCCTTTGTAGGAAATCACTGACATAGTGGCCAAACTCATGACATCCATAACACTTGATATTAGACAAGTCCCTCTTCTTCTTCTTACTTTGTGTATTTGATCCTTTTCTAGACCCCTTCTTCGCTTTCCAGTTTCATCCTAGGGTAATGTTTTCCTTTTCCACCTCACTTTTCTGACTCTTATTATTGTCTCCATTGACAAGACTTAGTCTAAGTTCCTCTTGAGTGAAGTCACTCCATAGTCGATCCCAACTCGGTATGGTATCTCATCCTTCAATAACTTGAATGAAGACATCCCATTTCTTAGTAAATCCATTTAAGTCTATTCATACTATCTCGTCATCATTGAGCTTATCTCTAATTTAGTTGCTAACTCATCTTTGACAAGTCTAAGCCTAATGAGGTAACTTGTAATGTCTTCTCTCTTGTTCATCAGGGTATTCCTCAACTTTTGTCTGAGAATTAGCTTCTGGTTAGAGGTATCATTCTGTTATAGATTCATAATGACATCCCACATCTTCTTCGTTGTTTCTAAGTCAATGATATATGGAACTATATGGTCCTTGACATCATTAAGGACTAGCCTCTTTGCCTTGGTATCATCCTTATTTTATTCTAAGAGTTGTGTGGGATCTTTAGGTACAACTACAACACTAGACACATATTTCTTGATACCATTCTCTTCTTACAATATATAAATTTTGGCTTTCGAGACACCAAAGTTTTGAGGCTCCATCTAATCTATCCTAATCTCTCAAACCAGCTAAGGCCATAGCAAAGGATAAAACAAATAATAATTCTAAAGAGGTCAAACTAGGTTTTATAAACCATCAATTTAATTTCCTTTTCCTAGGGTAAACCTTTTTTTATCCCAGACTTACCTCTAATACCAAGTGAAAATTCTATTGCAACTACTGATTATTAATCTCCTATCTTATATAGATTATTTAACTACCAAAAATGTATTCACAGTAATTAATGAAAAATAACACAACTGCAACTTCACAAATAAAATCACAAATGATACATATGCAACACAAGGAACACAATATTTTTGTACAAATTTTAAGTGGAAAAAGCTCAGAGGGAAAACAAGTAATGCAGATGAGGAATTACATTAAACTTCAACAAATTAAGAGATACATAAATTGTCTGGCTCCTACTGAAGAGCTCCAACAATCTCCCAATTTCTCTTGCTGAGATTTCACCACTATTGTCTCCCACGCTATCACCGCGCTCTTGCTCTCATCGCAAAACTATTTTATAACAATGCAAATGATTCTCAATTATGTGTTCTCCAAATACCCAATGACACCTTTTATACTACTCTCATTGAAAACCGACGGTTGAGATTTGTTCTCAATCAACGACTAAGATACATTAGACTTTAACAACCCTAACCAATTAGTTTCTATAAGTCTAAGGAAATCAATTAATTAAATAAATAATTGTCCATGTTCCCAACGACAAAACATTTATTTACTAATTATTCCAAATGGACAACCATCTGTCCTAGCTACCCCAACTAACAGAAAGTTATCAATGCTTGTATTTCTATTGACTTTTTCCTTTAGGATTGGATGACTAGAGACAACAATCAAAAACATGATACTGAGCACAAGAAACACTGCCATAATTTTTAGAACGGTCAATCTCGCCATACTAACTCTCAGAACGTAAGTTAAGAAGGGAAACATGGTATGTTTACAAATGAAGAAGTAAATGTTTAATGCATATCTTGCGTAATACAAAGAAAATATAGGGAATAGGTATTATAAAGAAATTATATTGTATTCACGGAGAACATATGCAGAGTACAAGTATATGAATAGGTCAATATTTAAATTTTCTTAAGAATGCTGATGGCATGTTGATTTGTAGCATTCCAAGATGTGTCAAAGGGACTTTGGCGGTCTTCAAAGGCACCTCTATTAAAATTAGGGTGGCCTAAGAGAGGCATATCTTTCTTGAACCAAAAACCAAAGTAGAATTTCCCATAGATTTCATTTTGGGTTGACCTTTCTATTTTAGAATTGATGTAATTGAACACCTATTTTTTTGTTTCGACCATTGCAATTTTTGTTAAAATTTAAAATTTTATTATAGCAGATTATACATATGATAAGAGGTTGTATAAGAAGGAAAAGGAGTGGAGGAAAAATTAGTTCAAATACCTAATCGATAGTAGCAAAAGAATTATAAGAATTTGGTTCAAATGTCCTTCGGTAAAGATGATCTTTAATGTGACTCACCATTGAATGACTGTCTTCAATTACAAAGTGGCGATTAGAGTAATTACAATCATAGAAAGAATTCAATCTTAAAAGGGAAAATATTTTGGACTCTGCCATATGAAACACCATAAATTGATGGAAGCTCTAGTTTTACATTTCAAAATCTCCACCCTTGGGGTGTTTCTTTTGAACTAATTTTTGTGTGTGCGAGGATAAGCTAGTCATAGTTCTTGTCTTTAATTTGTGTCATTTTTTTTTTCTTGAGGGCATTAGTTTAGAGTCAAGATGCACTTTGCATTATTTCACTTTGGTTTCACGTTCTTTCAATCATAATTGTTTAATTGAGCTTCATGTCTACCGTACCCCTTCACTCTCAGACCTGGGCAAAGAATTCGGTGCCCCTCAGGAAGCTCTCAAGCCCATCTTCCAAACCGTCATCGTCTTCCAAACTCAACGACACAGATCGTTTGAACATGGCCTCCACAGAAAACGTAATCCGCAAAATGGCCCAAGGAAAATCTGGAGGCTTTTAAATCCTCGGTCTCAGAGAATCCAGCGTGGCATCCAATCTTCTGTTCCTCTCTGCCCCGGACTCCAACTTTCCCGACAGTCGTTTCCGAGGTTTCCCGGGCTATGAATGGTCGGAAACTGAAATGACGATTTTCGGGACAAACAAAGCCCACACAAAATAGCCTAATCGGCTAATAATTGAATAGAACCCATTCATTGGTCTTCAATCAACGGTTATTGTCAGAATTGGACAATTTAGACTTTAGTGTCAACTATATTATGAAAGAGTTGAATCAAACCTCCCTCACAATTATGTTGTCTCGGCTTCATCAATATTTAAAGTCAGATTAGCTATGTGTGCTAAGTATATTATTAAAACCTTTCAAGAAGATGAAATTTGCAACGCATGCTTATATTCTTCCTGTAAATTTCAACACTTAACAAATATATATTACATAAAAATTCATAAACCTTAATACAATATTTCGATTGACAAAAATGCATTATAACGTGTGATAAAGCTTGGATCAGATCCAAACCATAACACCCCTGTTGTATTAACGTGTATTAAATGCATTACGTTTTACAAAGCGCACTTGGAAATCTCACTAATTTATTATCTTTTCAAGTATTATAGATATACAGTTTTTTTTATTTTCAGACACGTAACTTTTTCCGATACCATATGAAAAATTCCGTTGAAATGTTTAATGTAGCATTCATGAAACATATTAAAGATTTGATTAAACTGAATATGTATATTCTTCATTTCCAAGCATACAAGGTAAATATTATATACTGAAGACAGGTGAATAAGATCTGCCTTATGCAATGTGTTAGTGATTAGTGGAAATGGATATATGACATTTCTCTCCCTTTTGCAGATCATAAAAGTTGAAACATATGTCAATTTGTCCTGAGTTCCCATGGCGTCCAAAATCTTAGTTATGTACGTTGGAACCTCAATAACTGTATGTAGCCTAGTTTTTATCTCTTGCAGCATTTAGGATCTGGAATGTTGCTTGCACAGTTTGTACATGATGCTAACATCTCCACAATTTCAAGCAGATTTTCAATGCCTGGATTTATATTCTCTTTTTCCTTCGGGATTGGTCGCGCAGATACAGCGATTAAAAACATAATGTTGAACGCAAGCAGCAGTACCATAATATTTAGTAGCATTGATCTCGCCATAGTAAGTGCCACAAGGAAGAACCGACTGAATATTACGAGAACAAATGTGATCGGATTACAAATGAAAAAGGAAAAGCTGAGTGAATTTCTTTCGAGATCGAGAGCGAAGGTCGAGAATGGTGATGGAATACAGAGAAAGTATATCATATTTATAGAGAAGGACCACAGTGCATATGTTTAAATTGGTCAAGATTAAAATTCGCTGAAGAAGGATGGCATTCAAAGTAAAACAATAGCGCGTTGAATTGCAGTATTTCAAGAGGCGGCAAAGGGACTTTGGTGGTCTAAAAAAGGTGCTATATTTTTTTTTTAATTTAGTGTGGCTTTAGAGAGGCCTCTTTTTCTTGAAACAACTTGTAAAGTAGAAGTTTTTGTAGATCGCATTTTGGGTTTGACCTTTCTATTGATGTCATTCAACAATTATTTTTTGTTTTGACCATTTAAATTTTGGTTAAAATTTCAATATCTATAAAAAATACTAAGAAATAAAAATTCATTAAAAAACTTTATATCTTTTATAGAGGGTTGTATGAGGAAAAAAACAAAGGGTAGAAAGTAGGAAAACATTAATGCTCAAAGTTCAAGTATTATTAGAATTATAAGCACTTTAGTAAAGTTGATATTGAATGCAATTCAAAATTGAATGAGTGTTTTCAATGACAAGGTACATATTACGATAAGTAGAATTATTGAAATGACTAAATTTTAAAGGGAAAATTTAAATATTTGTAAAAAATACTAAGAAATAAAAATTCATTAAAAAAGTGTGTATATATTATCGAGGGTTGTATGCTGAAAAAACAAAGGGTAGAAAATAGAGAAACATTGATGTTCAAAGTTCAAGTATTATTATAATTATAAGCACTTAGTTCACTTGTTCTTTGGTAAAGTTGATCTTGAATGCAATTCAAAATTGAATCAGTGTTTTCAATGACAAGGTACATATTGCGATAAGTAGAATTATTTAAATGACTAAATCTTAAAGGGAAAATCTTTTGGACCCCATTGTAAGAAGCATTGTAAGAAGTATCATAAATTGATGGAACCTACATATGTTCATCTTAAAATCTCCACTCCTCGGTTGTTCCATTTATAATTATTTTTGTGTGCAAGGGTGAGCTACTCATAGTTCAAGTATGTTTGTTACTCTTTTTTGCTTAAGCACATTAGATTGGAGTCAAGATGCACTTTTCATTACTTCAGTTTGGTTTCATGTTATTTTAGTGATGTTTCTGGTACAATTTATTAATAGAAAACATTAATTTTTCTCTTTTTATTATTATTTCATCCTTTCTAGTTACCCCTTAGTTATTGATGTTGTGTAATTAATCAGAAAAATCTTTCTTGAGCTATACCTTACATCCTTTTGATGTTGTTGCATCTATGTAGTTTTTTTTTTTCTTTATAGGAAGGTCTTGTCATAACCATCACCCTCCATGTATCAAGTGTGCATCCCATTATATGTGAGATGAGAGATTTTGTGTTCATCATATGCCAATCCGACATTAACAAGAGCATTACTTATTTTTTCATCTGCCCACCTACATGTTATAGTTGATAGCACTAACACTTGGCTTGTTGACTAATCCATTATCTTTTAGCAACCTTTCAAGATTTTATTGATTTCTTAAAATTTTAGTGATTTCTTTAGATATTCTCAATGTAAATTAAAAATTTTGAGAGTTTAGCAGTTTTTTTTAGATGTTCTCAAGTTGCATGTATGTAGATTAGAAAGTTTAGAATTTTGTCATATTTTTTTGAAATATTCTCAAGTTGCATGTAATTAGTTAAAAATTTTGACAATTACAAAATAGTAATTTTGTATGAAGATAATTTTTTTGATGGAATTCTAGAAGAGATATAAGGTTTTTTATTTTCAATTGTAAGGAGGTTGGAGAGGGAATAATAAAAGAAAGTCATTAATCTTATTTCTTGAGTTCTCTTGGATTTGCTATTTATTTTCTATATGTTATGATTTAGATGTTCTGAATTAGGTTGCATCATCTGGTATCAGAGTAGAAATCTATGGTTGGGAGAGGAAGAGGAAGAGGAGGTCTTGCCCAGATGCATAGAGGCATACAAAATCTATAGAGACAAGTAATAGAGCTTGTAGACATGATAGTGAATCAAGAAATAAAGAGAAATGATTTTGATGAAAAAATGAGACAAAGAGGCCCAGATCAGCATTCAGATTATGAAGAGGAAGAATAATTAGAGTGTCTCACCTTTGGAGAAAGAATATTGAGAGAATTGGAATGGAGAAGTAAAATTCATGAAATAATTGAAGTTTTTGATCATGGAGGTAGTCTGAAACCAAAGAATCTAATAGATTGTTTAAAAAGTATGGAAAAAATCTTTTAGTGGAAGCCTATGACTAAGGAAAAGAAGGTTAAATTTGGAAACACCTAGTTGAGTGCTCATGAAATGATCTAGTGGGATTATTTACTGAATGAAAGAAATCGCAAAGGAAAGGAGAAGATAAGAGCCTAGAAAAATATGGCGAAGAAGTTGAGAGAAAAAATACCCATATACTATGCATAAAACCTTTGTTGAAAGTTTCCAAATTTCAGACAAAATTTATCTACTATACAAGATTATACATTTGAGTTTTATAAGTTGTTGATCAATGTACAACATCATGAATATGATGAGAAGATGGTATCTAGGTATGTAAATAACCTAAAATCTCCTATTTATGTTGAATTCAACATGCACCAACTTAGCATTATTGAAGAGGCCTACCACTTGGCTCTTAAGGTGGAGGAAAAATAAAGGAGGCAATATTTTCAAAGTAACAAAGGACAAGAATGAGTTTCTTAGTATCCATTGCAAGGTGACTTAAATCACAACCAAGGATAATTATCTTAAGGATGAGATAAATTAGATGATACCCAAAATGACATACAAACTCAATGAGAAAGAGAGATTCATAGGGGTAAAGGTTGTAATTGTGGTAGATGACGGGGAAAACAACAAAAGCCTTTTTTCTTTAATTGTGGAGAAGAAGACCACGGGCCATTTGAATGCTCAAATTATGACATGCAAGAAAGAAATCAAGGACAATCACCCAAGCTAAGCCTGGCTCAAGTTGAGAATGAAAATGAAGGAATTGGAACTTAGGTTTCACCATAAGTATGAGAAAGCCTCATGATGAGAAGAAAAATGTTAATCCTAGAGAAGGAGAAAGCGCAGACTAAATGTTTTGGTAACTCATAGTTTCAAAAAATAATATTCTGAACTAGAAGCACTTCAGGAGGAACGGTATGCCAAGTTATTATTGATTCTGATAGTTGTGAAAATATTCTTTCTAGAGAAATGATAGATAAATTTTAATTTCCTTGTGAAATAAATCCCCACCCTTATTGCATTACATGGTTTAAAAAGGGAAACAAAGTCATTGTTTGTAAGAGGTAATTAATCTCCATAAGAAATATTTATAAGGATGAAGCATGGTGTGATGTCATTCCAATGGATGCATGCCATGTTTTTTTGGGAAAACCTTTGCAGTAAACAAGGTAAAAATATTAAAAAGTGTCTCTGCCCCCGCTCTCTACAACTAGGTCCCCGCCCATTTTTTATGGTGGCTTCTGCCTCGGCCCCTACTCTGCCGAGGGTGTTGGGGAGTGACTGTTCAGATCTATTCTTGGTCCTTGCAGGGAGAGATGATTTAGAACCCCTATCGGCAGGGGTTGACCCCTTTTCCTTTGAGATGGTAGACTTGCCTAATTCCCTAACTAGTGTTATGGTGTCCCCTTCAAAGCCTATGAAGGAGGACACTACTATTGTGTTGGCGGGATGGAAAATGGTGGTGTTTGGATCTGGGTCTCTTGACACCCCTGATACACCTGAATTCTCAGCTGGAGAATTCAGTCTTGAAATCTCTATCCCAGATGGAGTTGTGGAGGACATATCTGCTACCCTACACCTTGCCCTTGTTGGGAGGTTTGTTGCCTTTAGGCCCACCATAGAGATGGTGCATAGTTGGTGTATGGCCAGGTTGAAAGTTAAAGGATCCCTGTCACTTTCTATTATGCCAAGGGATTTTTTCCTGTTTAGATTCAATGCTGAGGTAGATTTTACTAGTGTTTCTATAGGGAGCTGATACTATGGGAAGCACGCTCTTCTGATGGCTAAATGGAAGCTTGGATTTAACCCAAAAGCTTAACTATAAAAAGTTTCTCCGGTGTGGGTCCGCCTTCCAGGTCTTCCCTTGGAATTCTGGGATGATAAAGTGTTTAGATGGATAGGGAACTCCTTCAGAAGTTATATGATAGTTGGCTCGGTTACTTTGACCAAGTCACGCCTGGTGTCTTCCAGATTTTATGTTAATGTTACAATGAACAAGCCCCTTCCCAAATTTGTACTTCTTAAGTCCAAGTGGGGGAACTAGAACCAGGCCATTGTTTATGAAAATGCCACACTACATTGCTAGAAATGTGGGAAAAATGGGCATGTGGTGACTAACTGCAAGGACTCTTATAGGTTAAAGGAACAACCTGTCACATGCCAATCGCCTAAGGTTAACAATGTTGAGTCAGCTGTGCCTTAGGTGGATACCACGGTTGAACATCTTTCCAATGGTGGATTCCCCCCCCCCCCCNGGGGGATTCCCCCCCCCCCCCAAGATGGGGGGCTAGAGTTAGAAGGGCCCGTAAAGAACACAAAGATCGAGAAGACTGAGGCCTTAGAAAAAGAGAAGATGAAGGAAGGGTCAGTAAGGAACATAGAGGCTGAGAAGGTTGAGCAATTAGAAGAAGGTGAGATTCTCAGAGTGAACACTGTAGTTGAGATGAGTACGGCCCCTGAAGATGGAGAAATGGTCATAGTACTAACGGATGTCTCTAACACTCTCATTAACAATCCTAATGGTCATGAAACTAGCATGGAAAACAAGACTCAAGTGGCTAGAAGTGCTCTGAATGGAAAATTTTAGGGAGAAACTTCTTCCGACCGGCAATGCGGTTTAGAGTTTGGGGAGGAAATAATGAGAACATCCTCCCTATTGCCTTCGACTTCTACCCTCAACTGGTCATAACCCAAATGGAAAACCAAGAGCAAGAAGATGGATGAAGGACTGGAGTAAAAAAAGAAGGCATATGTAGGGAGTGAAAACAAAGTTGGCCGCCTAACTGCTAAGGTGACTAGAGCTAAGGAAGCAGCAAGGGTCATTGCCAGTGGAAGGAAACTAACCCTGGAAGACTCTCAAAAAGGAAAAGAGATGAAGTTCCTATCATGGAACATAAGGGGCATGAACAGCCCACAAAAATAGTTCACACTGAAGAAGTATATTACAGAGCTCCATGTTGATATGGTTCTCATACAAGAGGTTAAAATGAAGTATAATATTTTTGCACCGCTGGTTGATAAAATTTGGCTAGGAGTGGCCTTCCAGTACAGTGAAGATGATGGGGCTTCAGGTGGTGTTGCTAATCTCTCGAACTCTAGTAAGTTATCTGGAAACATTGTGGCTTCCTCTCATAACTTTCTTGTTGTGTTTTTTACTTGGAATAATTCCTCCTGGTATATGTTCAACATTTATGCCGCAAACTCTAGAATGAAATCAGGTAGACTCTGGGGAAAATATCTAACCTCATTGATGCTGACCATGATTACCCTGTTATGTGTGCTGGGGATTTAACTCTCCCCTGTTCCATTCTGAGAAATTGGCAGGGTCCCAAGATTATTCTGATAGTATGCAAGAGTTGGCTGATTTTATGAGGATAAGTAATTTGGCTGATATTGAGTTGCAGGGCACGGGTTTTACTTTGTCGAACAATAGAAAAGGTAGGCACCTTATCCAGGTTAGGCTGGATAGATGGTTGATTTTGGGTGGGTGGGATATTGCCCCTTTGATTGGCCACTCACACCTCCCAAGGACCATGTTTGATCACTCTCCTTTGATTCTTAACTCGGGGGAGAATGCCCGTGCTGGACCCTGGCCATTCCACTACGAGATCATGTGGCATTCTCACCAAGAATTCAAAGACTATATAAAAAGGTGGTGTAACACACCTATTAGGGGTATGGCTATGTTTAGAATTATAGAGAAGCTTAAAATTATCAAAAGGGAGGCCCACGGGTGGAGCAAAACTAAGTTTGGGGTTATCTTCCAGTGTAAGAAAGAGATAGAGGAAAAAATTAAACTCCTCCAAAATGAAATGGCCATGGGAAATTCCTCTTGGGAAGCTCATATTGAGGAAGAGAGATGGAGGAAAAAATGGAAAGACAACCTCAAAAAGGAGGAAATCTTCTGGAAGCAACGATCTCCCATCTAATTGCTCGAGGAAGGAGACCGCAACTCGGCTTTTTTCCACAAATTTGCTTCAATCCATAAAAGAAGAAACACTATTAAATCTCTGGCTGCCAGTGGGGAAGTGATGAGTGAGGAAGAAGACATGGGTAATCATGTAGAGGATTTCTTTCAGGACACTTTTAGGAGACCGCTATGGAGGGGGGCTGATCCTAACAGCTCTCATCTCCTGGAGGCTATTCTGACTATTATTTCTAGAGAAGAGAATGATTCACTGCTTTCCAAGGTCTCTGCAGAGGAAGTCAAAACCGTAGTTTTCTCCATGGGGGCATTCAAATATCCCGGTCTGGATGGATTTCCCCCAACTTTCTTCCAACATTTCTGGGACGTCATAAAATATGATATTATACATGCTGCCCATGATTTTGTTAGAACTGGAAAAATCCTCAAGAGAATTAACAAAACTTACATTGTTCTAGTGCCTAAAGTTCAAGACCCCAAGGAACTAAGTGATTTTTGGCCTATCAGCCTCTGTAATATAGTTTATAAAATTATTTCAAAAATCATCACTAATAGGATCAAACCTCTCCTGGGCAAAATAATTAATCCCAACCAGAAGGGGTTTGTTCCAGGAAGGCAAATCCTAGATGCGATTATCACTACCCATGAAATCATTCACTTGATGGATAAAGGTAATACTGCTGGTATGGCACTAAAATTATACATTTCTAAGGCGTATGATAAGGTAATTTAGAAATTCTTGTACGGGGTGCTAAAAAAGCTTGGCTTTAATGTAAATTTCATTAGAATTGTCAAGGAGGCAGTGGAAACTATTGAATTTGTGGTGCTTGTAAATGGTTCTCCTTGGGGGTCCTTTAATCGAAAGAGAGGCTTGTGCCAAGGTGACCCTCTATCCCCTTATTTGTTCCTCCTTGTGGCTGAGGTGTTGGCTCATAGTTTATTGAGACCGGAGGCTTCTGGACACATTGCCAGATTTAAACCGGCTTCCACTCTTCCTCTTGAAATAATTCAACAATTTGGGGATGAAACATTTCTATTTGGGAAATCTTGCAT
Organism: Thuja plicata; assembly: GCA_018584345.1. Taxonomy (NCBI): domain Eukaryota; kingdom Viridiplantae; phylum Streptophyta; class Pinopsida; order Cupressales; family Cupressaceae; genus Thuja; species Thuja plicata. The sequence goes on from MU225546.1 coordinate 714,941, forward strand.
CAGAGAAGTGAGAGAATGGAAAGCTCTGTTGAATGCTTATGCGGAGGCTTTGAGTCAGGTGATTAATTATAATAAAAGCAAAATTTACTTCTTTAATTCTAAACAAAGAACCCAATTGAAAATTGTAGAATGTATTGGCTGTAAGGGTGGTATACTTCCCGAAACCTATTTAGGGCTCCCTCTCACTATTAAAGAAGTCTCCTACCCTTTTTGGAAATCCATACTTGAAAAAATGTAGAAAAAATTGGCAGGATGGAAAGGTAAGGTCCTAAGTAATACAGGGAAGCTCCAACTGCTGGCAGTGGCCCTCCAAGGAATACCTATTTACTTCCTATCTCTTTTCAAAATCAATGACATAACTGCAGAGAAACTAGAAAAAATCCAAAGGAACTTCCTTTGGTCCAGAACGGAAGAAAAGACTAAAATGAACCTGATTAGCTGGGAAATAGTTTGCCAACCTAAGAAGGTGGGAGTGCTAGGAGTGAGAAAGATAAAAGATTTTAATAAGGCGCTAATTACCAAACTTGGGTGGAAACTCTTTAAAGGTAACTCTGGTTGGTGTAAAATTTTGAAGGCCAAATACTACTTAAATAACCAATTCCCCCTGGGCCGAAACTACCCCACTGGCTCTAAATTTTGGAATTTCATGGTGAAAGGTAAAGGATCCCTCCTCAGAGGCTTAAAATGGGTGGTGGGGGATGGCAAGAAGATAATTTTTTGGGAGGAATGGTGGGTGGGAGATAAACCTCTCAGTAGAAACAAACTTAGTCTCCTCAGGGATCATTTGACTTCTCATTTTGGAGACAAAGTTTGTGACTACATTTCTCAGGATAAGAAATGTTAGAAGCTTACTAATGCTTACCATGGCCAGGAGCATATCCTACCCCACATTCTGGAGCTATAGAAACTGATTGCTAAGATTAGGATCCCCATCTCTCAAATTGTTGACAAGGTTGTGTGGTGTCACAGCAAATCGGGGGAGGTTACAGTCAAATCTGCTTATCTTGCTAACATCAAGGTTTTGGCCGATGAGATGATTTGAGGAAAGGTTTGGCTTCCCCAGCTCATCCCCAAAATAAATTTTTTCTGGTGGAACTCTCTCCATGGAAATATCCTTACGTTGGAAAACCTTCAGAAATGGGGAGTCCAGCTGGTCAATAGGTGTGTTCTTTATAAAATGCAGGCTGAGACAATAAATCCTATTCTTTTTCACTGCCCTTATGCTTCTCAAGTGTGGAGAAAAATAATGAGAAAACTACAGCTGGAATGGGTCTCTTTGGAGCACTTAGACCAATTCATTAATAACTGGGGTCGAATAGTTAAGCATCCTCTCATCAACATTCTTTGGCACCTATTACCCCCACATGTCTGCTAGAGTCTATGGAAGGAACAAAACAATCATATTTTTAGAGGAGAAGACATCAATGTTGAAGGAACAGTGCGGCTGACTGTGAATCTGCTAAAGGAAAACCTGGATACCTACCACTGGAAACCCCTCCCCCCTGCCCCCTAAGGGAGTGGAGTGTATGATAGCTAAGGAATGGGATCTTCCCACCTCCTTCTACGTGACACACAATTCCAAAATTTTGAAAAGACTAAACCCTAAATAGTCACCCCCGGAGGAATACATAACCAAGTTGAACTTTGATGGCACTACCTCCAATGGTATTATTGCGGGAGGAGGTATTTTTAGAGATCAAAAAGGTCACATGATCCTAGCCTATGTGGTCCACCTGGGGAAGGGTTCTAATAATTTGGCTAAGATGTCTACCCTCCTATGGGGTCTAAAGGTGGTGTCTGATATTGGGATTAAAAGATTAAGCATAGAAGGTGATTCTAAAATTGTAATTGAGCTAGTTAAAGGGAACTATACTACTAGCTAGATTCTGACAAATGTGTTGCAAGACATTTGTTCACTGCTACCCAAGTTTGATGACTTCAACCTTCAACACATTTACCATGAAGGTAACTCGGTGGCAGACATGTTGGTGACCATGGGTCTTACGGTGAATGGATTAAGATGTTGGAGAAACTTAAACTCTCTACCCAAGCATGTCATTCGGCTTGTGGAAAAATAAAGAAATTAAATGATGTCTAATGAGGCAGATGGCGATTGGTCAAGAAAGACAGTGGGAAAATTCATGAGGCACCGCATCATTTCAAATTTTATAAGAGATACAGGATTTGGTCATATTAATTATTGCCAGCTTGAAAGATGGGCTATCAATGTCATTTTTAGAAAGAGTATGAGATTTTTCAAATTAAAAGAAGACATGGAGCATAACACATGCAAGGGAAAGAATGATATGATTGATGTGATTAATTGCAACATCAAGCTTTTATGGTGATATCATTTCTTGATATGCAAAGGTTATTCGCTTATATTGGCCAACCATGTGAATAGTATAGGTAAACTCTGTGAGAAGGCGAACATTAAAACCACTTGGTTTTCTGTCTGGAGACAAAAAGGCTACATTTGTTGGGTTAATAGATTTTCTCTGGTGAGGGTTGTACTGAAAAGAGGAAGGAAAGGTGGGATGTCGGTGGAGACCAAGGAGGAAGACTTTCCTGAATACATCTCGGAGATGGGCAGAGATATGGTGCAGGTGGAACCCGCTAGGATCGAGGATGAATTAATCAAAAATATGTGCATTCTCAACTACCAAGTAAGGAGGGCGGTTTCTTCCCATTCATGAAGGCTATGGGTGGCAGTGATGAACTGGTCTCTCTACAGTTGGTAAAAACTTGGGATGAATGCAAAGTAACAATAAATCCAGCATAACCTTTGAGATTAATGAGGAGGTTATTGCGCAAGCCACAAGTCTCTCCATAGAGGGGAAGAAATGGAAGAAGATCACCAAAAGCTGAGATGACACCCATATGAAAAGATTCTTCAAAAAAATGGAGATTCCTAAATGTTCTAGGGGAGGATTCAATAGAATGACTCTGCCCGACCCATGGAATGAAATGTGCATCATTTTGATGAAGTACATCACTCTTGAAGGCCACTTTGACACATATTACAACTACCATTTCCCTCTCCTCAACCATTTTAGGTACAATGATTCCATCTCCTTTCCATTTTTTTTGCTTCATTCGATGGAAGTTTCTATTTTGGAAGTCAGAGAAAAAATGAAATCTAGGCAGAATTATTGTATTCTCCATCAGGGCTTAATGCTATGCCTTTACAATTTCCATTTATCCCTCTACCCGCCTAGGACTGTTTCTCTCCACAACTTTATGCAGTATCCTGAGAACCCTAATGAGCTTCAAGTGACTCTCTCTAACCCTACGACTTCTTCCAAAACCCCTAGTTCCAAGAAGAATAAGCTGAGTTCGGCCGATGGTGACCAAATCACCATTGATTCTAAAGGAGAGGAGGAGGAGAATATAGTAGATGAAGATCTAACAGAATCGCTACCAAAACTAGATACAAGAAAAATGCTGTGGAAAGAGGTGCACTGAAGAGGATGAAGAGGAAAAAGATTTGGAGGAGGAAGAAGATATCAAGTAGGCCACTAGGGGGAAATCTAAAGTGGGGAATAAAGTAAAGGTCGAGGAGAAAGAAAGGGAAAAAAAGAAGCAAAGCCCTATTGTGGATGGGTCTATGAAAAGCCATGACTCTCAAGTCTCTGCCAGTTTTGGTCTCCCCGCCTTTGACCTTTCAAAGAAAAAACTCTCCGAGGAGATGAAAGCAGGCTCTCCACTCCTAAATTCACAGTCCCCTAGCCCTCGGGTGATTATAAATATTACCCCGGAGGACGCTAAAAAAATAGAGGATAAAATGCCTGATGCTGTGAGTGACACCCCCAGTGTTACTGCTTGTCCTTAGGATTCTGACCCTAAGGTGGAGCTAAAGGAAATGAGGGTGGAAATTAAAAATCTTAGGGAAAGCTTTAACAGGATTGCGGACTTTGCTGTGAAAGTCATGCATGCGGTTGCCACTACGCTCCAACTCCTTCATATGGAGAAAACGAACCTGGGAGGTGAGCGAAAGGATGAAGAACTGTACCAGTTCCTTGCAAATGACTGGCTTAAGCTCCTATTAAAAGGCGGGGAAGGTAACCCCAAGTAGCTTCCTTTTCCTCTGTTTATGGTTAATTTTTTTGTCTGGACCTTTAGTTGGGCGATGTGGGCTTGTTAGATCTTGGATTAATCTCTAGTTTTTGTATTCTACTGGTTATTAATGTTAATGCAAACTTTACTATTAATTACTACCACAGGCTGGTTACCAACCTCATGGTGAGGTTGGGGCCTGTTAGGACTTTTAGGATGTTTATTATTGTCAATGATAGTTTACTGGTTGATAGTTTATTACTATTTATTAATAATCTGATGATTATTAATGTTAATGCAAACTATACTATTAATTGCTACCACAGGCTGGTTACCAACCTCATGGTGAGGTTGGGACCTGTTATCACTTCCAGGCTGGTTACCAGCTCCATGTTGGAGTTGGGGTCTGTTGATTTTCTTTCTTGGTTTTTAGTTTTTAAAATTGGCATAGGCTGAGGGTTTGCTGTGTGTACTTTTCTGGTTATCACCACTCCTCGTGCTGGTTTTTTTGTTCAGATCAGCCCCCAGTTTTGGTTTCTTTTTAAAATAAAAAACAAGGTAATTCATGATGAAGAGAAGAATACATACATCTTTTAAAAGGATGTTTCTAAAGTAATTTTATTACCTCTTAAGGCTGAAAAAAAGAAATGAATATATGTTGTCTACATGATAACCTATAAAAGATAACAAATCAATAAGTTTTCATTTTACCCTCATTATGTATAGAGAAGGATGTGAAAAAATACTTGAATACCAACAAAAGAAATTGAATACCCTTTGAACAAAGTTGAAGTCTTAGATAATAAAAGTGCAGATGAGAATGAGGATGGTATGTTGTAACAATGAATGAAAAATAGGTAAATATTAATTTTTTCCTTTATTTTCATCAAGATAAAATGAAAATAGGAGAAGAGGTGGAAGGAAATTTTGTATTAAGAGACATGAAATGTCATAAAGAAGTGGATTTGAGACAATGGATTTCAAGAAGAACAAAAGATATGATTGCAATGATTTTGGACAAGAAAATAGTCTGGACTTCACAAAGTCAATACAATAGATATTTGGTACAATGTGAAGGATTATATATAGACAAGTGACATGTATTCAAGGATAGAAACTTTGAGGAGCTGAATTCTTTTCAATGACAAGAGAATGATATATGGGCTTTAAGTGGATTTTTCAAATTTTATGGATTTCTTGAAATTTTATTGATTTATTTATATATTCTAAAAGTATATTAGAAATATTGAGATTTTAGTAGTTCTTTTAAGATGATCACAAGTTGTATGTAAGTAGATTAGAAAGTTTAGCATTTTTTAGTAATTTCTTGAGATATTCTAAAGTTGCACGTAATTAGTTTCCAAAGTTGACAATTAGAAAATATTAAGTTTGTATTAAGGTACTTTTTTGAGGGAATAATAAAATAAATTCATTAATCTCATTTCATGAGTTCTCTTGTATTTTTTGTTTGTTACAATCATATTCTAAATGTTAATGGAAAATTAGGTGTTGTGAATTGGGCGACATCATTGATAATAGAATTTTTTCTATAACTATAGGTTCAATTTTTCATGTGTAGAAGTTAAAATTTGATAGTAGAAAAAGTATAGGAGCATAGAGAAGACAATGCCAATAAATCTAGATTATGAACAGAAAAATAGCTAGCCTAAGATGCCCTCCAAAAATGTTCAAATTTCTTTGATTTATTTTTAAGAGAGACATAACTACAGAATCTCCTAGTCAAGAATCTACAACTTATTGTGTTAGGATTAAGTAATACTGAGAGGGGGGTGAATCAGTATTAAAACACTTTAAACATGAACTTATTAATTTATAACTTAACCTTATAATTACTGAAATGAAAAGAACATAAGCACACAACACATAACTCATAGTACCATGAATTATTGTCGAAGAAACCCTAGTCAAGGGAAAACCCCGGTGGGGATGGTGCCCAAAAACATGTACTAACAGTATTGTGTCCTTGTTAGGAGACCTATCCCTCTTAGGAGCTGAATATTACATTAGCACATTTCCTTGTTAGAGGAATATGAAACCTTTTTAAAGGTATATATACACACACACTATCGAGTTGGCTCTCAAATAAATTACAAAATACAATTAATACTTATGCAAAGAATAAATACAAAGTTGGCAACCTTATACTACCAAAGCATAGGTTATCCACAATCCCAATCTAACTTAGAATGTTTGGATTCCATGTCATACTCCCTTAATCATCGTGACTGTTCATCTACCCCGTATCACTATTACTTTGTCTTCGCATGTCTTCAACTATCTATATCTCACTACGATCAATACCACAACTCAAGCGATCTTAACTAAAGTTCATACATATCCATCCTTGCCTAAGCTCGCAAGTCTTCTTTCACCATATACTAACTTCACTATCCAAAACTTTACTCCTATACTTTGTATTTATGTTTATTGTACTTAGTTATTTTGCAATCTGTATCTCCAAAACTGTAAACAACTCCGAGCGATCATCCATACCAGATGTTTATCCATAAATGACAGCCCTCAAGTGTTCCATAACACTCCAAAATTATTCACTTGCCAATATATTGTTGATGTTAATACCATCATACTAGGCTTCCCTCCAAACTTGTCCAATATTTTTGTCTCTAGGTTGCAACTATAGATTCCTCTGTAGGTATCATATCTAGATCCATCTTACTATGTAAGTTGTTAGTTTTGTATTTCACAGTTTTGTTGAAAGTTATCATTTTGTTAGAATTAATCTAATTCATTCACCCATAATTCACAAAATCAAATCGAATACACCCAAGGAATCATAAACCAAAAATGTTTATCCCTTCTATTAAGAGTGTGGTTGAACCTATTTATGAGACCAATGATAGGTTATGGAGATTTGAGATCTTAATTTGTATTCATATGCAAGGATCCCATTTCCAACAAATTAGATAGTGTCGATATATATATATATATATATATATATATATATGTATGAAAAGATATAAATAATACAATTTGAAGCTCATTTTGTAAAATAAAAACACCTTATGTATACCCATGTGTTATGGTATGGATAGCATCTAAGCTTTAGTAAACTCTAGATACATGTTTAATACACATTTTTGCTAACATAAGTATTTCATTAAAGTTTAAGAAAATCTAATACTGATGCATACGACTATGAAATGAGCGTAAAATAGATAAAAAAACAATGTGAAAGAGATAGTGGAATTGGCTTCACAAGAAGAATTCTTTCCCAACACATATTGGCAAGTAAGTGATCACCCTTCAAGGCTGCAAATGAAATTTTCATGAAGACTTCCTAAAAACAATGTGACAACTGATTTAGTGACCATTTGGACTTTAGTGTAAACCAAAAAACACATTACAACTCTTGGCAAAAAACTCTAGGTAATGACCAATTGTGCTTACTTCACAATTCACACCTAGACCTAGTAGCCTTATATACCATCTATTGGCACTTAACTCTCTAACCATTGATCTATGAAACAAAATGAGAGTAAATTCAAATACCCATTAATGGGTTTTGTACGACATGTGTACAGAACACCATAGGGTGTTTTCAGACACATAGACCAAAATATGATTGTTACTATTTTTAGGGGCACAATCAATCCTCTTTACCAGATAAAATACTAAAAATATCCACACAAATACTCAATAAACACAACCAAGAGTTGAAGTTAAATTCCAAACTACCAAATATATCAACTTTGGGCACCAAAGATCTTCAAGTTCCAACCACCTTTCTTTTTTCATGTCACAGTCAATGTCTTTTTCCAATCACATGCAGATGCTAGGCCTAGGCCTTGCATTTTCTCTCACCACAATTTATTTACTATTCTATAACCACCAAAATCATTGAGAGGACATTGTGAACTAACATTCTACCAGGTATTACAATTTCCCCATATTGTAATATAGTGGAAGTTATAATTTAATAGACAAACCCTTCATACGTAGGGTTTTGTGACTATTTTTACAAAACCACCTCTAACTTCCTTTAAACTAAATGAAGTTGTGTCCAACCACCACCAAAATAAATTAGATACACTCTACTTAATAAATATATAGATATGCAAACATAACAACATAGTACAAACCTGTACCAAGCTCTATAACAGTCAAAATGCATGAGAAAAATCATAATTCTCATCAAAAAAATTCTCCAGGGAAAGAAAAACCATGCCTCAACCATAGAGAGGATTTTTAAACATATTTAAACCAGTTCCCAACTGTCACTAAACACTTTTCAAATAGGTGATCATTGGGTTAAAAAAATGCACTTTTCACCATTACAAACTTGCAAAGTTGCCAAGCAAATTTTGTAGTATTTTGATAATTATGTCCTAACTTAATCAAATGACCCTACATCAGTTAATTTCACTTGATAAATACCTAAGGAGGCCAAATAATCCTTATTACATCATTATTCATCATAGATGACAGTTTGTCACAATTTCAGTACCATGATAACTTTTGTCTAGATAGGATGAATGACCAACAAGACTTACAATTTGAGTTAAATATTATTATAAATTGAGCACAGGACCCTATTATACCCTTCATAACATGAAACAAGAGAAAAAAAACTTCAACAAGCCTCATGTAGGCGTGGAACCATTGGGTGCCCCTATACAAATTACTTATAATTTTAATGATGAAGTAGAATATAAAGTTTATAATAACCTATATATAACATCTCCTCTTTCAAACTAAATTGAGATAATAATAATAAAACATAAAATATTCTTAAAATTAATGTATCAAGTAAAATTACAAAATAAAAATAAAATTAATATATTAAAGTTCATCTTAAATAAAGTTTCCTTTCAAATAAGGATCATAAAGGATTTTGGAAGAGTTATGTCTTCTCAAGAGAAATTATGATCAAGAGAGGATTTTATTTTAATAGATAATATCTTACATTCTAATATTGTTTCTTTATACTAGTATTTGTTGTCTATCAAAGAAGTAAATGAACTATGCTCAAATGGATGAATTAAATGTAGGGATGGCTTATTCAAATTTGGTGTGAATTAGATATAGTGATTACCATCACCTATGAAACATCAAATAACATAACTTCATCACCTAGTATGTATAGTTAGGAATAAAATGCACATCATAATGAATACCATTTTTTAAATACTCTTGTAGACTGTCTTTTCCAATATATAGGGATTAATGAAATTGTAATCACTAAGTTGAATTCATGTATATAAGATGGTTTAGTTATCTTGGATACTACATCATAATAAATATCAATTTTTAAATACTCTTATAAACCGTCTTTTCCAATATATAGGGATTAATGGAATTCTAATCACTAAGTTGCATTCATGTCTATGAAGAATTCTTAATGATGTAAATATAGATAGACATTTATATGTAACCATATACCAATGGATTATCTACATATTGAGAAAATTATCTAATTGAGGGTTTCAATATGCATGAAGACGCACTGTTAAACAACAAAATTATATTTTCTAGGTATGCTCTTCAAAATTACTTCATGATCCTTTTATAAAAAGTTTTTTTGTTTAAATAAATTTCATACTTATATTTTATTTTTGATCTTTTTTCATAAATACTTTATTATGAATACTTTAACATTATATTACTTTAATATATATATATATATA
>MU225546.1:729599-811784 GCA_018584345.1 Thuja plicata
AGAAAGAATGCCTCAGATAACTCCAAGAGAGAACAAATTCTCTTTACAAAATGCCAAAATCTGAGCACTAAGGCTCTCAAAAACTTTAAATACTCCCATGCACGCAGGCAGGAGTCTCAGAACCTAAATAGGGTTACAGATTTACAATAGAATAATTGACCCTAGGACAAAAATCTAATCTGGCCATAAATGTGCACCAAGAATGAATCCTGATCAGATCAAATTTTTAACTTGCGCCCATCCCTGTACTTGATCATGCCCGCAGACACGCAACCTGGAAGAAATCAGCTCTACCTGCAAGTAACCTTGTCATGAATGCTCACCAACTGATCCTATCTCCCAGGACAAGAAAAGACTCCCGACGGCCGCCGCATCTTTCATCAATGAGTCCTCGACCACGACTGTGCCTTTTTCCAACTGCACCTGAGAGCAATAACTTCGTGATTGGACTCTGTATCTTCCTTCCACGTCTCTGAATCTTTTTTTTCTCCACCGACATCGAACAAATCCATTCCAGGGATCAACAGACTCCCTTTGCATGGCCCTCTGCAATTAAACCCTTCTGATCAGCCCTGGAACACGAGCACGGAGGAACCATGGCTGCCGAGCATTTCATAGTGCCAAAATTGCCGCCAGAAATTCAATTCAAAGTACTGTGACCTAGCGACCAACGGCTAGTCTCCTTGTCGCGAGCATCGGTCCTTGACCCTATTTAAATCTCATGACCTAGCGACAAAGCACTTTTAACTCCTGTTTAACCCGAGCCCAGAACTGGCGACAAGGTGACTGTGAAATATCAAGGTCGTGAGGCATTTTACTTAACTCATCATTCTTCTAGCGACCCAGCGCCTAACTGCCACCTCAGACCATCACGGCTTGTCTCCTGATCGCCAGATGCTATCTCCCTGTCTCAAGACCGCGTGACAAAGCCTAGTCGCCAAGTCGGGAGAACCCAGCACCGAGCCCTTCGACCTTTCAAAATAGCTACACGTGTCCCCTTAATCCTTCTAGCGACATCCCGACTGACCCTTGTCACTGAGTCGGGAGTACTTTCTCTGTAGGGCACTTTTATCACCAGACTTGGCGACCACCGTTAGATCAACTGCTCCTTACATCAGACGGCTAGCATTTAATCGCTTGATAACTAGGCATACCCTTAAATTATCCAGCAATCCCGTGACTGAGGGAAAAGAATACTTAGTCTTGAAGTCGCTTGATCCATCTCCTTCATCTGGCGATTACCCGACTAACATCAGCATCCACCCATCATATGACACATGTCACACAGCCACTGGTTCATGTGTTTGCATTGGGGAAGCTGAGTCATCGTGTCGTTCCAGCGACAAGGCGACCAAGGGATGGTAGCCAAGTCGGAAGATGTTTTTACTAACTGCTGAAACTTCACGCAATCAAGCGACTGAGGTGGGCTCCATAGACAGATATTCCTTTATCTTTATTACTTCGCGACTGAGCGACGAGAAGCTTTTCAATTTATTAATCACACAGTCGTGAGCAGACTTCCCTTTGTCTTCATTACTTAGCGAGTACGCGACGAGCTCGCTTTCTGCTCATCGCACGCTCGCGAGCTGCTTTCTATTTCTCCTTTTCGATCGGCGACCGAGCGATGAGCCACTTTCTTCCTCAGTCGCACACTCGCAACCCCTTTCTCTTTCACCGTATAACTGTAGTGATTAAGCGATGAGTACTAATTTTCATTTGGTCGCGCACTCGCGAGCCATTTCTTCTTTTATTTGATTGCTCGGCGACTGCGCGACGAGGCCTTTTCTTTTATCAATCGCTCAGTTGCGAGTAGTCTTTACTTTGTTTTAATTGCGCAGCGACTGTGTGACAATGTCTGCTTCAGCTCATCGCAGATCCGCAGACCGTTTCTCCTTTGCGTGAATTGCTCAGCGAGTGAGCGACGAGGCCCTTTTCCAGCTTAATCGCGCACTCGCGAGCAACATTTTGTTTATCTTTTCTTCTTGGTGAGTACGCGACGACGTTACCCTTCAGCTCGTCGCACACCCGCAACCTCTTTTTCTTTTATGTTACAACTGCAGCGATTGAGCGATGAGCATTAACACATCCTTTGGTCGCTCGGTCGCGGACCCTTTTGGCCTGTTGAAACTGTCAGCACGACTGCGCGATGCATTGTTCTTCCAGCTCGTCGCAAGCTCGCGAGCTCTTCCGCACTTTGAGGAATACCTATGCGATTGAGCGATGAGCACCTTCTTAGCTCGTCGCGCACTCGCGGCCCCAACATGAAAACTTAGAAACAACTCGCGACTGCGCGATAACTCATTTCCTTAGCTCGTCGCTCAGTCGGGGGTCTTTTGAACTTATGCAAGAGTAGGTCGCGATTGCGCGACGACCGCGATTGGCAGCTCGTCATGCACTCACGCAACTAAATGACTTGAACATAAAATCACCGCGATTGCGCGATGAGACAAGAGGAAGAACTTTTGAAAGGGTCTAGCCACTTTTAGCCGGGAAAACACAGGGGATGGCCAAATTGCACAGGATGTAAAAATTTGGGTAACAACAAAGTAGATGTGCCTGAATATATCAACAATGCATGATAAATAGGAAATATGCAAGGGATAACCTATCAACAACGCAAGGTGGAATCACATGTCCACCAAAAGTGGATCATCTTCCATTTTACAATGAAGTATGTGAAAAAATGTGCAAAAATGAGATAACAATAATGTAATAAGAGAACTAAAGGTGGATCTCTCACATGAGATAACAACTATCACCACATAGAGTATAATTTATCCTACACCATGTGTTCAAATGAAATGCAAACTGCTAGGTGTCTCATATGCAAAATTTTATGCAATGCATTATCCTAAGTAAACTTAAGTAAAGTGTAATTAGGAATATTTAATTAATCAAACACACCCCCCTTAAGTGCAACTTAGCGGAATGCACTTAAACTCACAATGCTAGATCGGTCTCGTTCACTAGGCCATTCTAGGAACCCATGTACAATATAAAAATATAATCTCTCATAAAGCATAGAAAGAGGTAAAACCTCCTGGGAAAAACCCTCCCCAAAAGAGAGAGATGAAAAAAAACAAGGTGCATGATGGATGGAGTAATCAAGACCTACCTATTACAATATATATCATGTATATAATAAAGATTCCCCCCATAGAAAGAAAACAAGGAGACATGAAAGGTCCCCATAATGAATATTCTCCTCCAAGGATACTATGTTCTTGAAGGAAAATTATAGTCCAATGCCTACAAACAACATTTCTCCCCTTAGGAAGAAGATAAGCCAAGTACAAATGCAATAATGCTTCCCATTGTGGATAGGAATAAAGAAGGGGAATCCAAATTAAGTATGATGTCTATGAAGTGTGCTCATGTGTCACCATTTCCTTGGTTGATGAAGATGCCATGAACCAATCAGGAACATACCCAATAGAACGTGACAAGAAAGGAACTAATGGTAATGGATTGTGAAAACGGTGCAAAGACAAATATGCCTCCTCATATATAAAGTAGGAAGAGAGACAAAGTATACCACCACAATGTACAATATCCACCAATGGTAGATGCTCCTGGAACAATTTAGAAATTGTTCTATGAATGTTGAACAATGTTCCTCCCCTTAGGAAGAAACAAAACCAAAGGTGCATTTATGAAGCCTCCCCAATCTGTACGAAAAACCTCAAAAGATATGGAATATTTGAAACATTCTCAAGTGTCCCCTAGTCAATACTAAAAGGTGCCCCTTCCAAATCATGTGTACTAGGAAACACTATTGAAAAAGACATGTCAGGATCAAATGAGGATGAATGTAGAACACATGTCAAAGACTCTTGAGTGTCTCCTCTAGAGTTAAAGTGACCTCCTCCAACTTTTGTATCAAAGTATCCAAAATCATGTCAACCTCAAAAGAATGATCAAGTGGAGATTGAAGATGAGGGTGAGAGTGTTCCCTTGAAGCAAATGAATACAAATCATCCTCATCAAAGATAAGATGAATTCCATCAATAATGTCTCCCAAATCCTCAATGTAGGAATCCACAAACAAACCTACAATGTTTGTCAACAAGTCATCTCATGGAACTGAGTCCCAAAGACAAGGAATATCCTATTGTACTAAATCACAAGAATTCATGGTTGTAGGAATGCAAGCATCATCAAGAGCAATAGTAGAAGTAGTCTCAATAGGAGAAGATGGAATGAAAGGCTCAAGAACGTTATCACATGTGAGAATACCCAGGTTCAAGTAGCCATATTTCTCCTCAAAATTTGAATCATCACTGTAAGTGTGGCCATATGATGAAGTATCACTACCATCAAGAGTAAGAAAATATGCGAAGGAGTAGAACTGAGATGAGTGATTCAGTACCCCAGTAGCAATAACCCCCCACTCTCCAAGTCCTTGATATAAACTAAATCAGGTGTTAATTCCATATTCTTCTTTTTAACACCATTTATGATTTGATAGATAGAAAGAAGGTTATTGTTCAAGTGTGGAACACACAACACATAATTGAAGTGTCCCTCGCCAATATCAATACTTCCTTTCCCAAGAACATTCATGTAAGTGTGATTTCCAATAAAAATTGGTGGACCTTTGCTAGGCTCAAATGATGAAAACATGGACTGTGAAGAAGCCATACGATGAGGATCCCCTAAATCTAGAAATCATCTCCCTAAATCATGAATTGAAGAAGAAAATAAAGATTGTCCTTTTTGTGTGCCATGTGCATAAACCTTTCCTCTATATTTTTCTTAATTTTGTGAAGACGATGTTGAGGTAGACATCCTATAAGGAAAATTGATCTTTTTCTTTAAAAGAAGATTCTTCAATTCATCTATGTCCTTCTTATAACAATAGTGCTCTTCATGTCCAACCTTTTTGCAATATACACAAAAATATTTCTCCTTCTTTAAAGATCCCCCCTTAAGAGATGATGTAAAAGTGCCTTGTTGTGTAGGGGTTGCTTGTGAAATTTCTTGTAGAGACTTAGGATTCCAATTCTTATTTTTATTTTCATAAATTTTATTTGGATTTCCTTGATTCCCTTGATTAGCCACCAATGCCATAGACTTTGAATACTTGAGAATCCCCATACTCATTAATTTTTATTGTTCCAACATCAACATTAGTGTAAATGACTCAAATGAAGATTTACTGAAGACACTTTCTATTGTCAACTTGTGAGTATTTTACCCTAAAACAAACACATCATATTCTGAAGGAAGATTGTTTGTCATATGATGAATCAATTATGAATCCTTTATGGTAATACCACAATCACTACATTGTGCTCTCAACTCATTAGCTTTATTAATTAAATCTTAAATTGTATCAAATTTCTTAGGATTCAATTTGAGAAGATTTTCTTGAATTTTCAATCCCTTATCCTCGTCTACTTTACTATAAAAACCTTCAAGTTTATCCCAACCTTCCTTTGCATTATCCAAGGGTGAAATGTGGAACATGAGGTCTTTGGTAACCCATGTTCTTATAATTCCTAAAGCCTTAGAGGTTTTAGTTATCCAATCATTTAATACATTATCATCCATATTAGGAATAGTAGGTTCTTTAATTGTTCCATCCACATAATTATTTAAACCTTTCACCATTAACTTTCTCCATACTTATCTTTCCATGTTTCATAGTTGTGTGGAGTTAATTGTGCAAATGCAAGAGAATCCTTGATGCAAAAATGAAAGAGAACAAGAGAGAAGTAGACACAAGAACATAGGACACCACCCCCCCCCATTCACTCAATCAAAGAACCCCCCCCCCCCCAAATGATGATTTTGGCACTTTATATATAGTTCATGTACAATTGCCACTTGCCACTTGCCAAAATGGGCTAAAGCGGGCCTCTAATTTTGATGATTACAAGAGAGAATATGAAGCTATATAAAACTCAACAAAATAAGATACAAGGTCAATCAAGAATCCAATCAATTATAAGTGCCACAATAGGCCAAAATAGACCAAATGTTGTACAATGTCCACTCACAATGGCTTTAATCAAATAGAAAATTTGTAAAGTAGATGAAAAATAATGCACTTTTAAAAAACATTGTTGGAAAATGTGTTTGTATGAGCCCAAAAAAAGCCTCTGAAATGTATAAATATACAATTTGACACGTACAGTCATAGAAATCTTCAAATTTTGATCCATTTAGCAACCAAAATTATAAAATAATAGCATCATAAAAACATTTAAGAAATTCTAGCCAAATTTTTTAAAAAAAATCTCTAAAAAAAAAGCCCGTATGACCAAGTTACGCCCTCTAAAAGTTAGATTTCAAATCTGAAACTACAAAATGTGAGGGATCCAAATTTCAAATCCTGCTAACATCACCAACACTTTGTGATTAAATTTATCATCCAAATGGCTGTCAACATAGTACAAATAAGCCTAGAAATAAAGGTCAAACGACCCTAAAATTTAATATATAAAATTGATTACGCATGCAAAAGATTAAAATGACTGTCATATGACCGTCAAACCAAAAAAAAAACTCCCAGATTAGACAGCCAAATAACTATCAAAGTCAATACCGTAAAAATTGATGTCAGAAAAAAAATGTGTACTAGGCCTACTATAGATCACTAATGTGGCATGGTGACTTGGCTCTCTGACACATGTCACTTCTACATTGGTCCACGTGCCTATGTGATTGGGCCCAGATGGAGAATGAGGAAAGAGCACTTGGTTGTTTCCATACCACTGACTGTGTTGATCGGATAGGTGAAACAATAGTTGGAAAGGAGATCAGCAAGTGAGCTTGGCAGAGGGCTCCGGGAGCTTGAAATTGAGCACGAGCTGTGGATAGTGGTTTGAAGTGGCAAGAAGAGAGCTTGATCATGGGCTGAGGTGTGAGCTCAGGCACGGTCGTAGGCTTGGGTTGCTCAAATTATAGGGATTTATTACACATGTTCTACATGTAAAGGGATTCCATTTTATATTAAATTACACTTATTGTATCAAAACAAATGAAATCATTGCTAGTTATGTTGAATGACAGGTTGGTGGTTTGAGTGCCCAGATCTCTGTACTATATGATGAAAACTCTCCGTTAGCTCTATAATTTGACATTTTTTCACTGACAACACAAATTTTTTTTGACAGATATAGGGGATCAACCCCAAAATTGTATAGAGACAAAAGTAAAATAATGACGATAGAAATATTTAAATACAAATCAGAAAACAATAAAGTTGCAATTTTTTTTTAAAAAATTGGATCTGTGCCATGACTATGCGAGTCCGGCCAAGGGCTCGGTTTGCAAATGAAAATTTTCCTTTGATTTGAATTTTCCCCAATATAGAAAAATTTATAGTAAAAATTTGTCAGCCACAAAAGGTGGAATAACATGTCCACCAAAGGAGGATCATCCTCCATTGCACAATGAAGTATGTACAAATGACATGTGCAACAATGAGAGGATGATAATGTGATAAGAGCGCTAAAGGTGGATCTCTGACATGAGATAACAATTATCACCACTTAAAGTGGAATTTCTCCTACACCAAGTGCTCAACTGAAATACAAACTCCTTGTTGACTCATATGCAAACTACTATGCAATGCACTATCCTAAGTAAACTTATGTAAAGTGTAACTAGGAGTATTTAACTACACCAACAATTGGGAAGTAGGGAAATCTTTCATTTATCATTATCTCTAGTACACAACGAGTACACATCTCTTTATACATTCATAAGCGACTACAAAATGATGGGTTGGGAGAAGCCAAAGAGTCAGGTGACCCTTGGATTTTACATTCCCAACAATCTTCCCCTTGAAATTCAACCGAAAAATACATGTACTATAACGTCTTTGACATTTCTACTTCTAAATTCACATTAGAATGAAGCCCATTTAAGATTTCAACTAGGCCAAATGTTTTCAATTAAGGGTAAAGCAGTTTTTGAAGGGAATAGTAACCCTTTACAAAAAACTAAAGATAGGCAGAAAGAAACATAGGTAAAAACTTACAGACAAAACCATAAAAAAATAGATGGGGAAAAAGAAGATAAATCTTGGAGGAGCCCACCAGCAAGATCACACAGACTAAAAATGACAACCGACAAAAAGAAAACCAACCCCAGCAACCAAGATCTGGTCTGCTTCAAGATCTTAGTAGACTCTTCCATCACATATTTATATTGGTCGATGGCTTCTTTGAGTTCATTAATTTCTTTAGAGCTCCCCTGTTTCACTTTTTTGACACTAGCCCTTGTTCGAGTCCCTGGGCCAGCAGTGCTGGGGTCAACAGTATTATCCAAATCAACCACAATAGTGTTAGAGTTCCCATCCAGCACAGAAAGAAGAGCCCTAAGATTACTATCAGTCAGTTTCATTCCCTCATAATTGTTTTTCATTATTCTGCTGAGGGTTTCTTCTATGCTCTAGATATGACTCTCAGTAGTTTGCTGGCGGAAGTTAACCACGACATTGATCCTCAGCTCAAGTTTCTCCAGAAGTCTCTTTTCCGTATTCTCCTCCTAGTCTTCCTTGGTGGAATCATCTTTGAGGGGTTTAGCAATCAGGACTGCCAGCTTATTAACTCTATCCTAGAGGTCATCATACTTTCCGTTAATATCTCTTATCTCCTCCAGAAGCCAGGTATTCAACTGCAGATCCATGTCAGCCCTTTCTCTAACAACTTGAATAAACCTACAGGGATCTTTCATTTTTTCGGTCTCATTACCAAGACTATCCTCCTTTCTATCTTTACCTATTTCATTGTCCTCAGATCCCATAGCCTTGTCTTCTCTGGAAGTCCTGCCCTCAAAAGTCATAGATTCTGCATAGTTCACCAGAAGAGGGGTAGTGTCAGAAATACCCTTCTCTTTAGTCTTCGGGCTAGGCTCTCTGTAATTTTTAATAGGGGAATTAGGTTTTTCCATCTCCACAGCCATAGGGTCATCCCTTTGGCTATTTTAATCCTGGCCCTCAGTTTCCTTATCATCAGAGCTTCCTTTAGTGTCATTTTCTACCTCGTCGGAAGAATCAGTTAATTCCTGTTCAAGGGACTCTGTGTCTTCCTTCGTTTCCATGCCCTTTTCCTCAGAGAGGAATTTAGAGGCTTCCCTTGTTTCTTTCTTCACATCTTTCTCCTTAGACTTTGTTTCAATGTCCATGCACGTGCCTTCCTCCTCCGTGAGGATCTTGATATGCTCTTCACCACTGGTATTGGCTTTGCCCTTCTTCTTTTTACTAGGATTGTTGCTTTCGGTAATCATAGGTCTTTTATCTTTCTTACCTCTATTCGAGTCTTCCTCCTTAGGGTTTCCCTGCATCTTAAATTTAGCATGCTCATAGATTAACAGTATAAGCCCATCATCGAGGATTGGCGACGCAACATTCTTTCTATTCTCCAAGATACTATTTTTCGGAGACTTAAGAAGAAAGAAAGGAAAATGGATTCTCCTATTGAAGCAGAAGTGATTGATCAACATAAAATGAAAATTCTAAACCCTAGTGTAACGACTCTCTAGGGTAAAATACTACATCATTACTTTGACAACCTTAGCCCAAAAAAGCTTCATATGATCCCGCAGGAAGAAATCACCCGATTGCTTAACTAAAAGGTCTCTTTCCACCTTAGTTTTAGGGTACATTTTAGCAACATTTTTAGCCATGACAACACCTCTATAATATTTCAGACCAGACAGCTTAAGACTCATGATTTCAGAGATAAGTTTTTTTGTTACTCTAAAAGTTTTACCACACAGAGTTACCTGACCATTGTCCCAGCTGTCCACAAATTCCTTGGAGATGTCCTTATTGTTTCCATGGAGTCTCTCCATATAGTCCGTTACCCCACCTTTCTTGAGTCTCTTCCAGACCTCTTTTTCTTTCTTCCATTTACAGGTTGACGGTTCTTCCCTTTTCAGCTTTCCTCCCGTAATGCCAGAGAACCAGAGATCAGAATACGACAGAGCGAAAGTGAAATGAGGAGTTTGTAAATAAATGATAGTAAAATGCTTCCCTTTAATAGAAATGATAGCACTTTTCCCATAAGTATTATAATTAATGCACTTGATGTGGTGCATGCGAAGCTCACATTTGAGGCAACTCTTAAAACTAGCCTTTCTTGTCATCATTATTGGGAATATTTCTAGGTTTATGATAGATTTGATTGTACCTCACAAGATTAGTGATATCAATACTTAATCCTTGATTTCCATTCCAGTATCTGACATCGTCACTAAAGGCACCCACATTTTCCAGGCTGTCCACCATGCAATTGGACTCTTTGTAGGCATGACTGGCATAGGTGACGTCGAATCCTTCCATCAGAGTTTTAATTTCATCAAAGATATGACTAGTATTCCATGAGGGAGAATTAATTTCTTTAATAGAATTTTTTATATTCAAAGAATCCCCTTCCAGCCACAATTTAGAATAGTTATGCATTTTAGCAAGTTTGTAGGCATTGAGGGCCACCATAGCTTCAGCCATATGGCTAGTTTGATATCCTAAGGGATGAGCCAAGGCTGCAATCCACTTTCCTTCAAAATTTCTAGCTATGCTTCCACATCCTGCTCTGCCAGGGTTTCCTTTAGCCGCTACATCAAAATTCACTTTGAGCCATCCAGGAGGAGGAGAACTCCAAACCATAGATTCCTGGGGAGAAAGAGGGGTTTTATATTTGGAGGTGAAGTCCCAATTCTGAAGGATCTCCTTATCATGGATCCCTTCTAGAATTTTAGGTTTTAATTCAACTGCTACTTTGGTGTTTTCATTAACACTGTTGATAATTTTGGATCCAATCAAGATAGGAGTCAATTTTTTGTCTCAAAATATCCTGTCATTCCTTTCTTTCCACATTCTCCATATGAAATGAGGCCCTGTATAATCCCAAACAAGTTTTGCCAAAGGGTGTTGAAATGGGGCTCTCCATTGTTCCTGAAAATCTTGAATAGAATTGGGGAACACCTAGCTAACTTTCCAGTGTTGTAACACCACCCTCCATATTTCCTTAGTGAACTAACAATGGAGCAGAAGGTGAGTAGAGGTATCAACCTCTTTCATATAGAGATAGCACCTATTAGGGATAATCCATCCTCTTTTCTTCAGATTATGAGTAGTCAGAATTTTGTCCTGTATAAAAAACCAATAAAAAAAGTTAATTTTAGGAATCAGAGAAGTAAACCAAACCTTAGCTCTTTTAGGCTCTTCCTCCCTTGGGTTGATCATCGAGTAGGAAAAGGCCACCGAAAAGATACCATTAGCATTAGGGGCCCAGATTAGCTCATCTTCTCTATTAGCATTAATAACCCAAGGAGAAATATCCAGGTTAATATTTTTCAACATGGGATCAATATCATATAGGTTTAACCATTTATTTTCCCTCCTGTAGTCTACCACATTACAACCAAGTGTGAATTTACACATGACCACAATGTTATCCATTTCAGGGTATTGAATCAAAGGCTTTTCTCTAAACCAAGGATCATCCCAGAAATTAATTTTCTGCCTGTTGCCAACTTTCCATCGGGCCCCTTTAGCAGCTAGGGGTCTTGCCTTCAAAATGCTATTCCAAATCACCGAGCCCTGAACAAAATTAGGAGAAGAGAGGAAATAATTAATAGGAGTGTCAAAAAGATACTTAGACTTAAGAATTTTGTTCCAGCCTTTCTCTTCCTCAAAAGTTCTCCAGCACTACTTAGCTAGGAGAGCGGTATTGATGTCCTTAATTCTTCTCATACCCAGTCCCCCAAGTTTGATCGGCTTACACGCTTTTTCCCAAGCCACAAGGTGAATTTTGTCTTTAACTTCAGTTCCAGTCCATAAAAATCTTTTCTAAATTATTCATGAAGGCTTCAAATTAATCTTCTCCATTCCACGTTAGAATTAATAATTTTCTTGACAAAGTCATCTTCAAAAATGATTTTTTTAATGCACAAGCTTATACATTAATCCACAATAAAAAATAAATTCATCTTTCGATCACATATCTCCAACAAATAACTCATCTAGAATAACCAAAAGTTGTTTCATTTCATTTACCTTCTCCGCTGAAAATAATAAATAAAATTATTCTTTAGTTCTCAGACCTAAACATGTTCCTTCTCCGAAAAACTCCTCATACACAACATCGTCACAAGAAAGAAAATCCTTTCATAAATCTTCTCTCTCAAGGAGCTATGCATTATATTCCCTAGATACAAAATGACTCACATTGTTACCCTAAAAAATGTCTTGCCAATAACTAGGTATGTAGGTGTGTTGGCCCTCTTCCTGGCAGTTTGGTAAATCAACTTCTTGCTAAGGGTTTTCATTTTTTTAAATTCATGATATGGAAACAAAAATCTTTGATTTCTTTTTACATAGAAAATAATCGCTCCACAAGCAATATATTCTCCCCCTTTAGCCTTGCAATCTCTTTTTCTATTTGCACTTCCTTTAAAATGAATTAATTTTGTGCGTCCTCATCTCCAATCCAAACAACTTAGGCTTCCTAACCCTCTTCTTGGTCAATACAAACGCCTCTCCTGTTAGCTGCTATCAATACTTCATGCCCGACCACCAAATTCTAGACTACATCCTCCTCATCTTAGGAAACATCCTCATCATCCCGAGAGGCAAACTCTATAGCCCATGGAAAATTCTTTACCAAAGACTTGAGGGTAGGGTAAGATATCAATTTATTATCAATCTGTCTTTCTATCACTTCCCCTTCTTCTTCCCCTTCCATATTAAATTCTATACAAGCCACCTTAACTTCATCCCACCAATGTACATGTCGCCTTGCTTCATAATTCACTTTCACAACACTACTCTTTGTTGAGTTTAATTCCTCAATTTTTAAAGTGCTCAAAAATTCTGCAATAATCAAATTGGCTTCACCATCTTCTTCCATCTCTGCTCAATCAAACCAAGCTCTGATACCATTGATGAATTATAAAATGAGTAGAGACAACATATTTAACAACATAAAACAACATAAAGAATAATAGAGACAAACACAACACAACACAAAACACCAAAAATTATGTGGTTCACCAGTACTTGACTACATCCACGAGAAAGTTGGGAACTCTTCCATTGATCATTGTCACTGATATACAACTTGTACACACATCTCTTTGTACATTCATAAGTGACTAAAAAATGAAAGGTTGGGAGAAGCCAAAGGGTGAGATAACCATTAGACTTTACATTCCCAACACTTTTGTCATTGTAGAATACCTATGTCATAAATAACTACTAACAAATAATGAGTGGAACAAATCTTGGAGATTATGCAAATAATGCATTACATACATAAGAGTGGTTAGGAAGGTCTTAGCTATTCCAGATGATGGACACATTGATTGAATAAATGGAGTCATTGTGGGTTCGTATAAATATTACATACACTTGACGCTTTGAGAATATTAATAGGATAATATATCCAACTGTAACTCTGAAAATATTGGCATAGTTATGTCCTATGCTTATGATCTTCCTATGTAATTACTAAAGCCATTGATGTTATCTTCAGAGAAAACAAACTTACTCATTTGGATTTAAGTAATCCTTGAAAATATTCGTCAGATGCTCATGTTTTTTTCAGTTAGGGAATGTCTTGTTTCAGAAACCTATTTAAAGGGAATTATTGGGAGCATTAAATTTATCAAGAGCGAGCCTCTTGAAATTCATTGTTAGAAAATAGTAGTCGCTAAGAAAATCAGTTATGTAGGATTGTTCATAAAAACACTCAAATCAAAAGGAGGAGAAGATCTACTACTACATAAAACATTAGAAAAAATAACAAAATGTATGTTTGTTGTGGCATTTTCCCAAAATATTGCGATTCATCAAATTACAAACATTAGAAACACTAACAAAATGTTAAAAGGTTTTTGTGTAGATGTATTTAAGAGACTCGTGGAAAACATTCAATGTCCATAACATCGAAAGCAAACACCGTATAAGTTATATATATTTCACAAAGTGCATTAATTTGTAATTCTTCACATATTATATATCGATAATTTCTTGATTTCAGAGACAATTAACTTTTGCAAGACTTTTGCAAAACTCATTGGAATTTTTAATGTAACATTCATGAATCGTACGTAAGATACGATTGAACTGAACATGCATATTCTGGATTTCCAAGAATATAAATTTAATATTACACAATCAAGACAATCAAGATTCCTTATTTGTGTTATGAAATGTGTCAGTAATTAGAGGAAGGGAATAGATTATATTTCTCCCAGCTCTCACCATGCATAAAAAGGTTGAAAAATATGTTAATTTATCCCGAGTTCCTATCCACCCTTGTTTTATCTTTTGCAGCAATTGGGATCTTTAATGTCGCCTGCGCAATTAGTACACGATGCTAACATCTCCACAATTTCAAGAAAGTTATCAATGCCTGTATTTCTATTCACTTTTTCCTTTAGAATTGTACGAGCAGAGACAGCGATGAAAAACATGACAGCGAGCACGAAAAACATTCATAATTTTCAGAACCATCAATCTCGTCATACTAACTCTCATAACGAAACTTAAGAAAGGAAACGTGGCCAGTTTACAAATGAAGTAAATGTTGAATGAATATCTTGCTTGATACAGAGCAAATATAGGGAATGGGTAGGATGAAGAAATTATATTGTATTCAGTGAGAACAGATGACAGAGTGCAAGCATAGGAATAGGTCAATATTGAAATTCGCTGAAGAATGGTGATATTCAAAGTAAAAGTATGGCAAGTTGAATTGCAGGATTCAAAGAGGTGGCAAAGGGACTTTGGCGGTCTTCAAAGACACCCCTATTTTAATTAGGGTGGCCTAAGAGAGGCGTATCTTTCTTGAACCAAACACCAAAGGAGAATTTCTAGTAAATTGCATTTTGGTTTGACCTTTCTGTTTTTGAATTGATGTAATTCAACAATTAATTTTTTTTTGACCATTTCAATTCTGGTTAAATTATAAAATTTATTAAAGCAAACTATACGTATTATCAAGGGCTGTATGAGAAGAAAAAGGAGCGGAGAAAAAATTAGTTCATCAATAGTAGCATCAGAATTATAAGAATTTGGTTCAAATGTCCTTTTGGTAAAGATGATCGTGAATGTGATTCACCATTGAATGAGTGTCTTCAATTACAAAGTGGAGATTACCATAATCACAATCATAGAAAGAATTCAAACTTAAAGGGAAAATATTTTTAACCCTGCCATATGAAGCACCATAAATTGATGGAACCTCTAATTGTACACCTTAAAATCTCCACCCTTGGGGGTGTTTCTTTTGAAATAATTTTTTGTGTTCGACGATAAGCTAGTCATAGTTCTTGTCTTTTTGTGTCACTGTTTTCCTTAAGTGCATTAGTTTAGAGTCAAGATGCACTTTGCATTATTTCACTTTGGTTTCACGTTCTTTCATTCATAATTGTTTAATTGAGCTTCATGTCTACTGTACCATTTATTAATACACAACATTACTTTTTCTCTTTATATCATCATTTCATCCTTTCTAGTTGACCCTTTGTTTATTGAAGTTGTGTTATTGGTTTGAATAGTCTTTCTTGAGTTACCACTTTAATGTATTGTCAAAATCTATTTGCATCCCTTTGTTATTGTTGCTTCTATGTGCTTTTTCTTCTTTATAAAGGGATATTGTTAGAAACATTATGCTCCATGTATCGACTGTTCATTCCATTATATGAGAGATGATACCTTTTTATTTTCATTGTATGTCAATCTAATATCAGGAAGAACATCTCTTATTATAGTATCTAGCCACCTATGTGGTGAAGTAGATAACACTAACATTTATCTTGTCGACAATATCAATTTCCCCTTCGCCTACATGTATTACATCCCTTTATTAAATGTAATATGATCATTTCATTACCCTAAGCCATGTTTCTCTATATCCTTGAAAGTTAGTTTTGATTTTAGATATCTCTCACGCTTTGTTATGTGTGGCCTATGAATTTGTAATGTTGAGGTGTTCCCTCTTATTGTATTATAGATTTTCTCTATATTAATAGGTATTTTGTTTATGATAACAAAACCCTATTGACGTGAGATAACATTCAATGAACTATACACATCCCTTCAACATATTCTTGTTCTAATTAGCATGCATCAACTTATTGTGATATGATTGCTCCATGCAAAAAAAACTCTCCTCCTCAATTGTCAATATTTTTAGTAACAACTTGTTAATATGTGCCATTATATTCAACACATCATATAAGATCTTTAGATATATATGTGCTATGTAATGTTAATTCAATACTTAAAAATATTTGATATGGCCATAATTTTTTTGTTTAAGAAATTCAACCAATCATGTAATAGAAATTTGACATGCTAAATGTTTGTAAAAAATAGAAATAAATCTATTAAAGAATAATTTTGGGCATGTCTTTCTATATTAACTCGCCCAAACTTTAACAAAGATTTTATCATTTACTTCTATGCGTCCAAGCACACCATGTCAACATTATTGCTCTAGAAGAATGAAGACAAAGTACAGTTGCCTATAGCTTTTATGATTAAACCTCTGAAGAACCATGACCTGAATTATTCTCAAATGGAAAAGCATCTCTTTGGGGTGGTTAAAGATATAAAGGAATTCAGATTCTATCCTACATTATAACGACGTGGTCTTTGTACTAGAACCTATAGTGAGAGTATTCTCACTCAATAGGAGATTGAGTCTAACAAAGAGAGACATGGGTAGAAAAAGATTAGGAATATGACATTGAGATCGAACCCATGAACTTGGTCAGTGTAAGAGGTATATGTAATATAATAGAAAAGAATGAGCCCAACACACCAGAAGACACACCAAAAGTGTTGCGTGTAAGATTACAATGTCCATGGTTCTCAGATATAGCCTATTTCCTTACCTATGGCGAATGCCCAGAGAATCTTCCTCCAAAGTATAAAAGGAACCAAAAGATGAAGGATAATACGTATGTAATCTGGAATGCTATGTTGTATAAAAGGGATTTAAATTGTACTTTTCTTAGATGTATTGGCAAAGAACAACAAAAAATCCCCCTTAATGCTTTCCATGATGAACCTCATGGAGGACATTATTCCTTTATGCTCACGACCTTTAGAATGTTGAGGAAATATTACTACTAGCCTAAAATGTTCAAGGATGCATACCATTGGGTATCGAGGTGTGAAAAATATAAATATCTCACAAGAAGGCTCAATTATTTTATCTTCCTCTAAAGCCAGTAGTGATAGAAGCGTCTTTCTAATAGTGGCAGTTATGTTTTATTTTCCAAATCAATGTGAGCTCTAGTGCGGAGAAAACTTAGATTCTCAGAGCCACAAATTAATTCACAAAATGGGTGGAAGCTATTGTTGTAAAGCAAATGACGATAGAGATAGACTATGATTTTATGAAAGAAAATATCTTCACTTATATTTTGGTGTGCCAATAAAGTTGGTAGCAGAGAATGCAGTGTATCTTTCCTCTTTTGAGATGATACAATTCTATTATGATAATAGAATTTCACTCGTCCACTCTTTCGACTATTATCCACAAGGTAATAGCCAGGGTGAGTCAAGTAATAAAAATCCAATTAAAATCATGATGAAATTGGTGTCATAGAACCAAAGGAATTGGCACAAGAAGTTACATTAAGCTCTATGGACATATAGAACAATATTGAAAAGAGAAATTGGTATGTCCCATTTTGAATTGGTATATGGCATTAGAGCTAGTTTGTCATTAAGCCTAAAATTATCTACCTATAAAATTCACACAATAATAGAAGGTTTGGTTTCCAAGACGCTCTTGAGAAGAGGATCATGTACTTGGGAAAAATCAAAGAGGAGAGGGAAGATATGATGGATCAAATCACTTCACATCAGGCCAGAGTTAAAAATATCTTTGATAAGAAGGCCAGGCCCAAAAAA
This sequence comes from Thuja plicata, assembly GCA_018584345.1. Taxonomy (NCBI): domain Eukaryota; kingdom Viridiplantae; phylum Streptophyta; class Pinopsida; order Cupressales; family Cupressaceae; genus Thuja; species Thuja plicata. Next base: position 747,487 of record MU225546.1, read on the forward strand.
TCCATGGAGGGAGATCTGGTTTTATTTTGGGACAAAAAAAAGCCTAAAGGTGTACACATCACAATTGTCATTGTGGAAAGGGCCATTTACAATGCATCATATATGTGGGATCAAGTGATTGAAATTTGCCTACCTTGATGGAACAGTCTTACCATCGTCATACAATGGGAAAGACCTCAAGTTGTACTAGATGTAAGATCTTTAAAAGAAGGTAACCCCTATGAATTAAATCATAGCAGGTATAGGTTTGTTGTATTTTATTTCATTTACTCGTGGTCTCTTTTTTTTAGTTTAGTCCAGTTTTGTTTTATGTGTCTTTGTTTTTTTGTCTGATCCTTTGTTTAGTTGGTTTATGAAACTAGAGATGTTGAGTTCATTTATTCATCCCTCATGGTCTTCATCCCCTATCATAGCTAGTTGTTGCCCCATTTTTTAGAAGATATGATAAAAATGGTCTAAGTCAAATTTTCCTACTCTTCAAACCATCTTTGTCTTTGTCACTTTTAGTTTTTCTGGATTTCACGATTTAGGTGTCAGTCAAGAACTACCACCAGAGTCTAGGTTTCTAAAGGGAACTATCTATATGTCTATTTCCTTTTCTCAATGAGTTAGTTTTTTCCCTTGGTCAGTCAAATATAAATTATTTCACTCTTCAACAATATGACATTGGAGTTGACAAAAAAATTTAGAACTACCTTTAGAGTTCGAACGAAGAAATGGAACCAAAGAAAAAAAAAGGGAATTGAGAAATACATCAAAGAATGTTCATTCAGGAAGGAAACAAAGTTCTCAAATGACTATCAGGATTTGAATACTTGAATGAAACTAAGTGAAGTGATGAAAACTCATTGAAAGAAAGAAGTGCGAGAAGAAGACTCAGTTTTGGAAGAACCTTTGGATTCCAAAAGGTGAATAGAAACTGAAGGAGTTCAAATGAATAGCCAGGAACTTTCAAAGGTTAAAATTTCAAAACTAGGTCTAAATTTTGGATTGTCTATCAGGATCCAAAAGACAAAGTGAAACCTCTAAATAAAGAAGGAAGTTGATTTGTAAAAGAAGGTCTAGTGTGTTGATTGGAGTCTGAAGAATGGATGGGAAAAATTAATTTAGAACAACCATGGGACGGAAAGTTATGAGATTGATAAAGCATGAAAATTTGAGTGTTCAAGAACTCTTCTTGGATCCCAAAGCCTAGAAGGGAACTCAATAAAAATCAATGAAGTGGCAATTTCAAAAAATAAATTATGACATGTCCTAGCATCCTAAGGTAGATAGAGCATTAATTGCTAGCAATACTTGCAATAATGGTGCAACATGATTATCATTAAAGGATATTTCGGTGAGATTAAATATTTATTTTTTATTTTTCTATGAAAATCAAAGCTAGAACAAACGTGGAGCTAGGACATCACAAATTTTAGTTAATGACTAAAATGCAATGAGTTGATGTGTGTTGTGTTTTTGTTTTCTCTGTAATTTTAAATAAAGGTACTTAATTATAAACTTAGAAAGTTATAATCAGGTATAGACACCCAAGGTATGATCATTTGAATGGGCTAGAATTCTCTATATGTAAAATTGGGGATACAAAGCTAGGGGAAGTTATTTTAGAAGAATTTTAGGGTATAGTAAATAAACCGGATAGATAGCCCATCCCTCAAAGACTAGTAGAGAGTGGTTTTTTTGAATCAAAAACCTTTCCCATTGCTATCCAATGTAGAGAACTAATTATGGAATGCATAAACCGCTACCATCCAGAGACAAGGCAAATCAGGACACAAGATGAGAAAGTGCTCATTACATTAGACATGGAGACAAAACATAATTATTTCCGACTACCAATGAGAGAATAGTTTATGCATTAGGTTTTTACCTCTTCAAAAATAGATTTCAGTGTTAAGAGAGGACTATATAATTGAAATTTCTAAAACATGGTTCAAACTTCCTCAGAAAGGACAATCAAAATTTTCCACCACGATCCTAGATACCTCTCCCAAAGGAAAAATTGAAAACATCATTGTGCTTTCACAAAGACTAAAAGGGGATAAAAATACAATCACCCTTGATGAATGGATGTTTTTCTTTGTTCAAATAATCTGTGTAGGGTCTAGATACACTGATTGGGCTCAGATAATTGGTGATCACATACATCAACTGATTAACCAATTTAAGCTCATTCAGTTCTTATATATGTCCTCATACCTAATGTATGAAGCCCTAGCATGTACACAAAATTGGCTGGGCTTGGACCATGTATAGGAGTTCAAGGAGAATATTCAAATTTATGACTTTTACCCTAGCTTATAGTTACATGAAACCTACACCAATTTCCATAGGGTGAATTCTTTTTCTACCATGAAATTGGTTCGAGAACTACAAGGATAAATTTAGAGGAGGATCTCCCCTAAAGAAACTAACATGATTATGGAGTATGGTAGTTATGTTATTCAATTCTTGACTTTTACATATATTAGAATTGACACTTTTGACGAAATCCCATGGAAGTTACCCAGGTGCGCGGATGATAAAATTATTATAGTCAAATTGTGTAGACAAATCTATGAAATTAATAAGAAATGCGTAGAGAGCCATATGAGCATTATTATTTTTACTATCTCATTAGGATCATACTCATGTTCTTCTTCCTCTAATGCAATTAATGTTACTGTTACCCTAATTTTACACATTGCAATCTGACAATCATAAAAAACATAAGATTGCATGAAGGTACACCTCTTTAACATTTTTATTCAGTAATGAAAAATGAAATACATTCCCATTGCATTCATACTATCAGATTTTTGTACTCTAAGTATTGATCACATTCAGATTTTAAAATTTAGAAACTTACATATTACATATTACATATTACATATAGAAACTTAGAGGTAATTACAGAAAAGAAAGCATGATAGAATCATGCGTAGGGGACCAGGCATTGCCTTGTAGGGTGTTCTACATTTAGTAGCTGGTTGTCTGCTTGGTCCAAGTCTCAAGGTCTCTCACATTAATCTTCATGTCATGTGCTGCATTTTAGTTCTAGGGTCCTGTCCTGCATAATGAAAAGAGAAAAGAGTTAGATCCAAATTGGATCTAAGCAATGCATTGAAACCAAAACAACATACAACAATCAAACTTTCAGAACTATAAATCTACCAATAACATCAATATAATAACAAAATATGCATCTACACCAACTGAATTAAAGTATCAAAGGGACATAACTCCATGAAAACTTTTACTGTGTATGGTTATCATGTAGCTTTTTTCAAAAGTTGTTGTTTGTGAAAATAGAAAAATATGAATCAAAGGGACTTAGTTCCTATAGCTGAGAAACCTTTTTCAGAACATCAACAAATTAAGATAGTAAAAACAACCAATCAACCAACATTTACGTATGAATGTCATTTCACATGGCACTCACACACAAAAATTGATTGGTTGATTCTGTCCACTAACCTAACACGTCGATTTAATGGTGTGTGCAAACAAAGTGAACAAAGATGGATCAAATGTAGAAAGAAACATGATTTATGAGGTCACTAGTTGTAGATGATAAAGAAAATGCAGTGAGTGTCACGAGACTATGCTCGAACCTCATAAGATACATTATGAAAGAATGTTAGGATTTCATGAGTTTAGAAAATGAGAAGATGCAGAAGGAGATGAATTTTATAGAGGTTGCTGCAAGATGCAAGCATGTTGTTACAAGTTTTGATGCTATTTGATACAAAATGTAGAATACAATAATGTTGTTAGAAGGTGCATGTCAAAATGAAATGGATGATCAAGTGCAAAGAAGAGATGTGAAAATAAGAAGATGAAATAATTTGCAATGAAATAATGAGGCGTGCATCAATGTCCAAATAGCAGTGCATAAGGATGGATCAAATAAGAGTACAGTAATGTTGTTACAAGATACTCATGCATACCAAAACTTGAGAAAATAGTGTGTCATGAAGGACAAAAGAATCAAGAACACTATTATAAGTAGCTACCAAGGCATCAATAATATTTTTAGAACAATTTGAACAAGAATCAAAAATCAAATGTTGTTATTATTACACATGTTTAGTGCCTATTCAAGAGTGGAAAACAAATGACAAAGCAATGTTTCTTGTAAATAGTTTTGTTATTTAATGTTGTTAGGTACATATTCAAAATGATGAATGTAGTGTATATGCCAGAATAAAAGGTAATTATTGTTTTTGATTGCAAGAAAAATAGGTATTAAATGGGGACCTAAAACCCCTTACAAGCTAGAAATAGAGATAAGACAATGAAGCACCCCAAAAAGAGATAGGACTGGAAACCAATACGCATAATAGCTAACAACAAAAAATAGGAAAGAAACCAAAAGCCAAAAACCCACAAAAAAGACCAACCACTAAACCTATAAACTAGAGCACTAGACCAGCTCCTTACAAGCCTCAATGGCTTCTTGCTTCGCTTCAGATATCTTCTTTAGCACAGCATTAAACTCAGAGAGTTCCTGGATTCTATCATAAATTTTCTTCTTTCGAGCTGATCTCGTGCATTTTCTGGGGCCTTCATCTTCCAGGTTCTCAGTAATGTCCTCTGGTTTGTTACCTGGTGACCTAGTATCCAGCTCCGCCTTTATGGTCAGGAAAAAATCCATGGCCGAACCCATAAAGTTGTTGTAATCTAGCATATGTTTTTTCATAGTATTCTCCATGGTTTCCATTCTGGCTTGTAACTACTGGAAATTATTGTCTTCATCATTGGTAACCTTGTCCTCCCTGGTGTTAGGGATAGACTCCATCTGAGTCTGTAGAGTATCCACCTTAGCAGCAATGGAGTGATACTTAAGGTGTAAGCTCTTGATCTCCTAGAACACCCATTTCATTAACCAAAAGGAGTACATTGAGGTAGCTTTGGCAGTTTGGAGAACCCCAAAAGGAGGATCAATCTTATCATCCATGTCATCCTTAAGTAATTGAACATTTATTTCTTGTAGGTCCACAATCTTGATAAAAGAAGTGTTTTGAGAGTTACCAGGGACATTGTCTATCTCTTTCTCAGGTGAAGTTGACTCCTTGATAGGGGAAATGTGCTCCACCTCTGTAGCTTCCTTCTGAGTAGCTTGATCACAACCCATAACCACTTCAAGCTTCGGTGAGATTGGTACATCATGGTCTTCAGAACTATCATACTCAACCAAAATAGGCACTTTTTGACCTTCCTCATCCTCCTTCTTATCCTCTCTATTTTTCCTGCAATCCAAAATTTTATCTTTGTCCATAGAGCCCATAAAAGGTAAGTATTGCTAATGTTGTTATTTATGTTCAAATTAAATTCCTAATCAAGAATGGATATCAATTTATAGTATTTTTTTGGCATGTTCAAATAATAGTGTGATAGCTGGATGCTAATATGTTGCATGTTCAAGTAGACAATGTAAATGTCTAATCAAGAATAAAAGAGTGATCATATGAAAAAGGAGGATAAATGCTCGATCTTAACTCTTATTATTAGATGAGATATGCATGTTCAAATAGTGATCAAATGAGAGAGTTATTACAAAAAGAAAGATGCATTGTTTTAAAGTATCAAGCTCGGTTCACTGCAATATGCATGGGTGTCACGAGCCCATGCTTGAACCCCATAAGTAACGTTCTTACTAAAGTTTATAAATGAATGTAATTATTATGATTTTTTTGGAAAAGAGATAACAATAGAATGTAAAAAACTTCAAACATTATACATAAAGACATCAACAGTTTGAGCTCTCTGTCTCAGATAATGGGTGTTCAGGCATGGAGCCCAAGAAGACAACATGAGGATAAATACATACATCATGTGGAGGAGTCAAAATTAGGCTCAAATGTAAATAACCCCAAGATTAAAAGAATGCAGACATCCAGTAAAGTCGATAGGATGTGTTCACTATTAACTGCAGACATCAACAGAGATGAAGCTCGACATTCAAGCCAGCAAAGTAAGCTTACATGGGATAATAAATAGTGAGTGTAAATGAAAGAGTAATAACAAAATAAGGTAAACCCATTAATAATCATAAGGAAAGTTGGAGACCAAGATCATAAAAACCCCAAAAATCATTTGCAATAAATATGGAGGAGTTAACTAAAGCTCATAAGCTATGACTCAAGAATTTCAAAAGCTAAACAATGCAATGATATGTTCAAAAAAAGATAGAATCTAAATTCAAAGAGAAGAAGAGATTAAATTATCTCTAAGTTATATGAAGGTAAGTCAAGTTGAAGCCTGAGTTTAACAGAGAAGCCAAAGATAGCACCATATTTTATGGCATGAAACTCCAGTTTGTAGAACCCACGGTGTAGAAGAGAGCCCAAGCTCTTTGTTTAATCAGTGAACTCAAAGTGATAAGCACCTACAAAGAGCATGAGCTCTTTAAACTCAACAAATATCAGTGATAAACTCCAACAAAGAAGCCCGAGCTATTCATTTCATAACTAATTCCAGTTGGAGTTTGAGTTTTATGCTCGAAAATGAATGCACACTCATGAACACAGCTAATGATGGAGAAAAACAACAGAGATAACACTATATTCCAGCCAAGTGATCATAAAAGAAAGCTTTAACCAACAACTTAAATCCTGCTTCACAGTGATAAACTCTATGTCAAAAACCTAAGCACAAAGAAGTAGGAAAAGAACCAAAATCAACGCCACAGTTGCAGCATGGGCAATGCCATAGATTAGGGTTTCAAAACCCTCACATTTTTTCCCAAAATGCAAATGTAATATAATGACCAAGAAAAGCCAAGTTTGTTAAACTTTGGAATCCACTAATAGTGGAGTTAATGCTACTATAGACAAAAGTGCACGACAGTCAGTTTCCAAGTGCCATGCTAGCAACTCGATAGCCTAAGCATATGCCACGATGTGGATTATTTGGAGAGTGGTTGGCTGTGTAGTTTTGGTCATGTTGACCTAGGGATATGATGTCGGCTTTAGGCTTGTTAGGGTTATATGTTGTTTGGTTGGGGTTATATGTTATGGGGTTAGGTTATGTGTATTGAGGTAGGGCTTGATTATATATTTATTAGTGTATTTTGGTAAGGTGTTTGATAAAAGAAGTATTTTAAAAAAAAATACCAACATTAGGGGCATAAGTCAAGGCATGGATTAAGCCTTAGATTTAGTGGTTTTTTATCTATTTGGTGAGAGCTTTGGAGGGAATTTAATTTTTTAATTGGCCTTGAAAGGGTTTATATTTGAGCTTTCTATTTAGTTTTGGGGGTTCAAAATCTAGGAGGAAGGTGGTTTTAGTGAACTTATTGTTCCTTTACACTTTTTTCATGCATTTTGTAGCCATTAGTTCATGTTTTGTGCAGATTATGTTCAATTGAATGCACATATTCCTTGGCATATTTTGTAGATTTTGAGGATAATAATGCTTTGCCCATTATTCATACATCTTTATGAGTTTTCTATTATCAATCCTTTCAATTTTTTGCATTTAAGTGTAATGTATCTTGCAACATAGATTAGTGAATTGATCTAATTCCTATTTTAGATTGTAGAGTGTAACCTTTTGTAGAATCTACATGTTTGTTGGCAGAATTGTCAATGTTTGTTGTACAAACCCCAATAGTGAGATTTTAGCTAGCCTATGCATTGAATAGTGAATGTTATTACAGAAATATTTAGGGTATGTCTTGTATGCTAGCTTAAGATTTCTAAGAAGTTTGAATTGATTCAGTGTATCACCTTTTAGTTTTATTTATTCATTTTTAGTTCCCTTTTCCCCTTTTCCCCTGAAAATTTGAAAAAAATCAGTAATAGGTGATAATCCAAATCTAATAGGAACCGACCTATAATCCAGACATCCCTTCTTAATCAGAGTCCACCCACAACTCAGGAAGGTTTCCATTGTTACAATGAAATATTAGTATGCCCTAATGCCTAAGTTAGGGTGATATTTTTTAGCCTTAACAATTTTTGGCACACCCAGTGGGACTGCTCCCAAGGGAGTAGGTCATACATCATTACATTTATGGATGATTTTGATCCATTGGATAGTTTTCATCAATGTAAAAATATGTAGTTGCACATGTTGCAGGACTTGACCATGCAGATTGCAAATGTCAAGAGGCAACAAGAATCTAAATTTCAACAAGAATTGAGGATCCAACAAGAGGATATTTTCCAACAAGCACATGCACAACAACAAGAGAGGTTGGCTTATTAGGAGAAATTCCAAAAGAAGTATTCGATGTAGCTGCACATACATCATGAGTCAATTCTTCATTAAGAGCTGCAAGAGCAGAAGAAACACTATGAAGAAGTGGTGGAAACAAAGAAGAGGCATATGCAGACACAAGCAAAGGAACAATTCAATGTGAGATGAAGGAAGTATTAAGAGGTTATTATAGAAAAAAAATAAGTCAAGAAGCCCTTGCAAGCCAACTAGCAACACTGAAAGAAGTTTGTGAAAAAGAGTTGATAAAATTTAGTATTGCTACAGCTGCAAAAGAAGAAGATTTCCAAAGAGAGCTAGCAGCTCATAAAAAGTTTCATGATAAAGAGCTACAAGAGCATAAAGAGACAATACAATTGCTGATTTCCACATCTATGAAATACAAGGAAGCATATCAGATACAACATAAAGAGCCTCTTTGTAATAAACAAAGGGAAGAAGGTGCTAAACAAGAGATGCAAAGCCTATTTTCTAAAGAACTTCCCGACAATGTTGAGGAAGACAACATGCCTCAACTAGCATCTTCATCAGGTTCAACTCAGCAGAATGAGCTTGATAAATTTTTATGCTTTCAAGAGCTAGGAGACCAAGTGATTTGTCAGGCTGAATCAGTGCAAGGAGGTAATTTGGATGAAGAGGAGGACATGTTTTGGGATGATCTTGAAGATTTTTGTTTGAGCCTTGATGATAATCTAGTATTAGTTTTTCCTCAACTCATTCCATCAAAGGAGCTCAGATTAGTTCATGTAGATTAGAAGGAATGTGTTAAGGAGATAGAGCAGCAGAAACAAATTCCCAAGTTTTCTCTATCTAGAGGCTGCCCCATCAAGCATTTAGCAAGGAATGAGTACAATAAACAAGAGACTAGCATGTTGACCTTGGATCATGCTAATCCATCAAAATATGAAGCTAAGGAGGAACTGTTCCACCTTGTGGATCCTTTTCAGAGGGTTTCTTGCTCCAAGTTATTTAGCCAAGTAAGTGGATACTCTGCCTAGCAAGATTTATTACACTAGTTAATTACATGCATGGTATTTATCCATATTAGTCTATTTGTCCTCAAGCATAATTCTAAGCTGAGGATAATGGCTATTTATTTTTCTCAATCATTTAATGGCTTTATCTTGCATGTATCACTACTATATAGGGTTAGAGTAGGTTAGGTTTTATTTTCAATAAAGTGCCTTCATGGTATAAGGTCCTAGTTAGGTTGCATAGGTCCTAGTTAGGTTGCATAAGTCCTAGTTCTAGGTTGCATTTTCATTTCAATAAGGTTGCATTTGTATTTTCTAGTTTTTGACTCCATTACCCTAGGGATAAGGTCTAAAGTTCATGTCTAGCAGGTAGACATCCAACAGAGGTCACCAGAATTGTTACCGTAATTTTACACATTGCAATCTAACAATCATGAAAACATAAGATTACATGAAGGTACACATATTTAACATTTTTATTCATTAATAAAAAATGAAATACATTTCCATTGCATTCATACTATCAAATTTTTGTACTATAAGTATTGATCACATTCAGATTTTCAAATTTATGATTGATCATTACATTGTGCATTCAAACTGAATGTAATAAGCATATGTTTCTTCCATATTACATCTTTCATATAGAACTTAGAGGTAATTACAAAAAATTAAGCATGATAGAAGCATGAGTAGGGGTCCATGCATTGCCTTGTAGGGTGTTTTGCATTTAGTGGCACTTGTTTGCTTGTTCCAAGTCTTTAGGTCTCTATCATTAATCTTCATGTCATGTACTGCATTTTAGGTCTAGGGTCCTGTCCTGCATCATGAAAAGAAAAAAGAGTTAGATCAAAATTGGATCTAAGTATTGCATTGAAACCAAAATAGCATACAATAATCAGACTTTCAGAACTATAAATCTACCAATACCATCAATACAACAGCAAAGTATGCATCTACACCAACTGAATAAAAGTATCAAAGGGATATAACTCCATGAAACCTTTTACTGTATTTGGTTATCATTCTGCATTGTTCAAAAGTTGTTGTTTGTGAAAGAAAAAAAATATGAATCAAATGGACTTAGCTCCTGTAGCTGAGAACCTTTTTTTAGAACATCAATAGATTAAGATAGTAAACACAACCAATCAACCAGTATTCATGCATGAATTCGATTTCACATGGCAGTCACAAAAAAAAAATTATTGGTTGATTCTGTCCGCTAACCTAACATGTTTATTTAATGGTGTGTGCAAACAAAGTGAACAGAGATGGATCAAATGCATAAATAAACATGATTTATGAAATCACTAGTTGCAGGTGATAAAGAAAATGCAGTGAGTGTCACAAGACCATGCTCAAACCTCATAAGATGCATTATGAAAGAATGCTAGGAGTTCATGAGTTCAGAAAATGAGAAGATGCAAAAGAAGGAGATGGAGTTTATAGAGGTTGGTGCAAGATGCAAGCATGTTGTTAAAATTTTTGATGCTATTTGAGACAAAATGCAGAATTGAGTAGTATTGTTAGAAGGTGCATGGGAAATGAAAAGGATTATCAAGTGAAAAGAAGAGATGTGCAAAGAAGAAGATGAAATGATTTACAATCAAATAATGAGGTGTGCATCAGTGTCCAAATAACAGTGCATAAGGATGGATCCAATAAGAGTACATTGATGTTGTTACAATATATGCATGCATAAAAGAACTTGAGCAAACTGTGTGTCATGAAGGACAAAAGAATCAAGAACACTGTTATGAGTAGCTACCAAGGCATCAATTTTTTTTTTAGAATAGTGTGATCAAGAATGGAAAATCAAATTCTGATGTTATTAGACATGTTCAGTGCCTATTCAAGAGTGGAAAACAAATGACAAAGCAATGTTGCTTGTAAACAGTGTTGTTATTTAATGTTGTTAGGTCCATATTCCAAATGATGAATGCAGTGTATATGTCAGAATAAAAGGTAAGTATTGTTAATGTTGTTACTTATGTTCAAATAAAATGCCTAATCAAGAATGGATATCAAATTACAGTATTATTTTGTAATGTTCAAATAACAGTGTGATAGTTGGATGCTGATATGGTGCATGTTCAAGTACATAATGTATATGCCTAATTAAGAATAAAAGAGTGATCATATGCAAAAGGAGGATAAATGATAGATCTTAATATTGATTATCAGATGAGATATGCATGTTCAAATAGTGATCAAATGAAAGTGTTGTTACAAAAAGAAAGATGCATTGTTTTAAAGTGTCGAGCTCGGTTCACAACATGCATGGGTGTCACAAGCCCATGCTCAAACCCCATAAGTAACATTCTTACTAAAGTTGATAAATGAATGTAATGATTTTCATTGTTTTTGCAAAAGAGATAACAACAGAATGTAAAAAAAAGTTTAGACATTATACATAAAGACATCAATAGTTCAAGCTCTATGTCTCGGACTGTGGGAGTTTAGGCATGGAGCCCAAGAAGATAGCATGAAGATAAATATAGACATCTAGTGGAGGATTCGACAATAGGCTCAAATGTAAAAAAAACCCCAAGACGACAAGAAAGCATACATCCAATAAAGTCGACAAGATGTGTTCACTATTAACTGCAGACATCAACTGAGATGAAGCTTGACATTCAAGCTAGAAAAGTAAGCTTACATGGGCATTTTACCAGTGAGTGTAAATGCAAGAGTAATAACAGAAAAAGGTAAACCCATTAATCATCAGAAGGAAAGTTGGAGACCCAGATCATAAAAACCCCAAAAATTATTTGTAGTAAATATGGAGGAGTTACCTAAAGCCCATAAGTTGTGACTCAAGAATTTCAAAAGCTAAACAATGCAATGATATGTTCAAATAAAGATAGAATCTAAATGCAAAGAGAAGAAGAGATTAATTTATCTCTAAGCTATATGCAGGTAAGTCAAGTCGAAGCCTGAGTTCAATAGAAGAGCCAAAGATAGCCCCATATTTTATGGCATGAAACTCCAGTTTGTAGAACCCGTGGTGTAGAAGAGAGACCGAGCTCTTTGTTTAGTCAATGAACTCAAAGTGATAAGAACTTTCAAAGAGTCCGAGTTCTGTAAACTCAATAAAAAACATTGATGAACTCTAGCGAAGAAGCCTGAGCTCTTCATTTCATAACTACTTCCAGTTGGAGTTTGAGTTTTATGCCCCAAAATGAATGCACACTCATGATCACAGCTAATGATGGAGAAAAACAACAAAGATAACACTATATTCCAGTCGAGTGATTGCACAAGAGAGATTTAACCGACAACCCAACTCCCAGTTCATAGTGATGAACTCCATGTCAAAAACCCAAGCACAGATATGCAGGAAAAGAACCAAAATCAATGCCACAGTTACAGCATGGGCGACGTCATAGATTAGGGTTTCAAAACCCTCACATTTTTCCACAAATGCGTATGTAATACAATAACCAAGAAAAGCCAAGTTTTTAAAACTTTGGAATTTGCTGATAGTAGAGTTAATGATGCTACAGACAATAGTGCACGATAGTCAATTTCCAAGTGCCATGATAGCAACTCGATAGCCTAAGCATATGCCACAATGTGGATATTTTGGAGAGTGGTTGGTTGTGTAGTTTTGGTCATGTTGACCTAGGGTTATGATTTGGGCTTTAGGATTTTTAGGGTTATATGTTATGTGGTTGGGGTTATATGTTATGGGGTTAGGTTATGTGTTTTTAGGTAGGGCTTGATTATAGATTTATTCATATATGTTGGTAAGGTGTTTGATAAAATATATATATTTTTTTTAAATACCAACATTAGGGGAATAGGTTAAGGCATGGATTAAGCCTTAGATTTAGGGTTTTTTGTCTTTTTGGTGGGAGCTTTGGAGGGAATTTTATTTTTGAAATCGGCCTTAAGAGGGTTTATATTCGAGTATTCTATTTAGTTTTGAGGGTTCATAATCTAGAAGAAAGGTGGTTTTAGTGAACTTCTTGTTCCTCTATACTTTTTTCCTGCATTTTGTAGCCATTAGTTCATGTTTTATGCAGATTGTGTTCAAGTGAATGCACATATTCCTTTGCATATTTTGTACTTTCTCATGTAACTATTTTGCAGATTTTGAGGGTAGTAAAGCTTTGCCCATTATTTATACATCTTTATGAGTTTTTTTGTTGTCAGTCCTTTAAATTTTCTGCATATAAGTGTAATATATCTTGCACCATAGATTAGTGAATTGATCTAATTCCTATTCTAGATTGTAGAGTGTAACCTTTTGTAGAATCTGCATGTTTGTTGGTAGAATTGTCATTGTTTGTAGTACAAACCCTAATCATGAGATTTTAGTTAGCATATGCATTCAATAGTGAATGTTACTACAGAAATCATTAGGGTGATATTTTTTTGCCTTAACAATTACCAAGGTAGCCAACAAATATGTTATGCAGACTTATGATGTTTTGAGCCCTGATTTCGATCTAAATAATTATGTGAAAGATAATCTGCAATTGGGTCCTACCTACCATAATGTGCCTTGATAGGAGGAATCATGGGATAACAATGTAGATGATTCTGAAATAAGAAAAAGGTTTTAGTCCATACTCACTATAAAAGTTATGGTTGGGTTGTTATCAAATAATCTTAAGAAACTATTATCTCCTTTAACTTCTCAGATAGAAGACTTATCAGATACCATATTGGACTCTGCTACAGACAAGAATGTGGCTTTCATATCATAATTAAAAATAGATAGTCATCTCTGAAATGTGACTAGAGAGGGGATTTAGGATTTAAAGGTATGTGTCCTACCTTTCATTAGTATATTGAGTGAATCCTATGATTCCTTGGTATTAGCAAGAAATTTATTGACATTTGAGGTCAGAGTGGCCAGAATAGAGGAAAACATCCACCTACAAAATATGAAACAAACAAACAATATAATGGGCACGAAGGTGGAAAATGTTATGAATCTAGGCCAAATACGGTCACCAAATGAACCTCTCTAGAATTGGATGTTTAGTATGGGCTATAAATTTGAGTTTATTTTCCAGAGTGTTAAGAATCTGAAGAAAATTTTAGGAGATGTCAAATAAAAATTTGAGCAGATAACAACCTATGTTACAAACATTGGTTGTAAGATACGTAGATAAGAAGATTTGAGGGTGTTTACCTTGTTAATTGGAAAGATTGGGTAATGAGAGGGGTGTTTAATCAATACTAACAAACTTCTAACACTTTTTCACTTCAAACAATTAACCATCAACCGATAATAACTTTAACAGGTAGTGTCCACAATATAACTGATATTTTCTAACTTAAAATCATAAAGTAAATACCAGTGCGTACATAGTCAGATCCACAAACACATAACACACATATTTTGGTTACACAAAAATCCTTGATGAAAGGGAAAAACTGCGGTGGGGATGAAACCCACACCTCTTCATTACACATATAAAGTTGTTTCTTAGGGCTATAATATGTCACCTTCCGAGTGACTCATCAGATTATAATTGATTGATACATTGTTAAGTGTATCTTTACTCTTGTTAGAACTACTCTGTTAACATATTTAATCTTTCCTATATGACATTCACCTTGTTAAAGTATTTACAAAGTTTATACAATAACAAACTTAACAATCCTTTTAGAGATTTCTCCGTTAAGGGATTTTACAATATCTTGAAGCAACTATTAGGATTCTTTACAAGATAGTAATGACCTGGAAAATACTTTCTTCTAAATTCTTTTAGATCCCTTATGTCCACAATCTTTGTTCTCTATTCTTCTCTTCTTTCGATATGCCTCTCTTCTTAAAATCATCCTCATAACTTCTTCTCTTCTAGTCTTTTCTCATTTGTTCCTTAATCCTTTTATCTTTAAATCTACTTCTTCTATCCTTCATTCCTGACCTTTGATCTTAGGGTTAATAAAAAAATTAATCTTTATCTTCCCATAAGTCATATTTCTACTCTTCTTCTTTTCAGCTGAATTATGAATTTCCTTACAAACGATAGTGGTTGTCTTTCGATAATTAACCTCTATATTCTGATAACTCTTCCTTTGTTCTATTAATAATCCTGATAGGTATAAATTTTATGTTTGACATCAATGACAGAAGTTAACATAATGCTAATATTCTCAATGATTTCCAACAATCTTCCCCTTTGGCATTGATGGAAAAAAAATTGTCATATGTCATCTGCCATGTACTATAGTCTTTTGTCTAGTACTTCCCATTTCTTCTACTTCCTCTATTTTCTACTTCTCCTTTCATTCTTCTTTAGTATATACTTCACCTTTTTTGGCACTCAATGCCGAATGATATTTGCAAGTGGTCTAACATTATTTAGGTGCTTATAGTTTGTCCATGATAAGCTTGTACCTATCTCATGTATTCTTCAAATTGAATCCCATGAATCTTGTAATGATTTCAAACTGATCATATGTTCATTTAAATCCCAAGCGAGTGCTTCTACATTTTTCATGATGCTTAACTATGGTGTCTGCACTATTTTCTTTCATATTGTAACATTAGCATACATTGCACTAATGTGTTTTGTAATGATACCTTTGAATTCCAAAATCCACATGTGTAGCCTTGCTGGCTTTGCTGTCAACTCTTGAACTTTGGAAGTGATCTCCCTTAGTTGTGTTGAAGATCAATAAAATTTATCACTAGTTGTAGATTACTGATATGAGATAGTAGCTCTTGTTGATTAACTTTAACCTTATCGTTGAGATATTTAGTAAAATTTGCAAAATTACACAACTTGGTGTATGTTGTTGTAGCTTTGCTCAAAATTTCCTTTAATATGTCTATTACCTTTGATAGCTCAACTTTCAAAACGGAAATCTTCATTAATAATTGTTGCACAATATTGTCTTCAAGTCTCTTCATTGTATGACTGGTAAGTCTATCCTCCAAATCCTTACCTGATTGACTGATTTCATCTATGTAATATTTCAAATGATAAACCAATGAATCTTCCTCATCTACAGTTACATCTAACATTATTTCTTCAAATAGATCCAGTGTCTATATCAAAAATTTCTTCTTTTGTTTCTTTTCCTTCTACTTATCCAGCTTGTCTTTCTTCTTCAAAACTATTGCATACTCTTCTTTGTCTTTGTTCTTCTTGAGTTTTCTCAGATCGTGTTTGGGTATCTCAAAATCAGGATCGTCATCATCATCTATGTTTTCATCCTCCTCTTCTTCATCCAATGCTCATTTCCACTTAACTTTAGTGTCCTTCTAATCCTTCTTCTCATCTTTATCTTTGTCTTTATCATCTTCTCCTTAATTTTTCTTTTCTCCCTCCTTTTATTCTGTTTCATCTCTCTTTTCTTCAACTATGTGCTATCCACTAATGTCTTTTTATATATCTTTGGTATCTGTTGTGTCATTTTGCTTCTCCATGTCGGTCTCCTTCTTGGTTTTGGTTGGTTCCTAACCACCTAATACCTCATCCTTATTTTTCATCTCTTGTAGGATCTCTTTTGTACTCTGCAATAGTTGACCTGCTAAATTTAGTTATTGTGTTTCCTGCATAACTACTTGTTCCTAACTTGGTTTCTCTCATGTATTATTCTATGTACTAAATTTATCATTGTCTTTTCCAATAGTAACTAGTGCTAAATATTCATGCTACTCATTTGATTTCTCCAATTCATCAGTAATATCTTCAATAATAATTAAATCCTTGATTGTTGGTGTATCAATTTTATGAGGTGCATTTCCAATTAGCTCATTTACAGTGAATGTTTCATCAATATTTGAAGTACCTTCCTCTGAATAGGCTTGATTTTATTCTTCATTCAGTACTTTCTTCCATATTTTAGTGATTTCCTACTCCAGTATGAACTCACCATTGACTAGCACAAAGGAAGTTAATGTCTTTGTCCTAAACTCTTTCTTGTACTTCTCCATGTATACTTCTATATCATTCTCTGATAGCTTAGGTAAACATTTCTTCGATATTTGTGTTCAGAGTTGTCCAACTCTATGATACGTTCAATCCCATCTGATCAATATGTTCTCATACTTTTCCTTTGGAACTCTACCCTTTACATCTCTAGGATATTTTTTATACCTCAAAAAATGTTGAAAAATGGTGTCATCAATCAATTTCTTATCATCCTCTAGTAATTTAGCAAATGCAGTGGGATTAATTCTCCCAACTAGTCTTATATCTATATTATATTTGGCCATTTCCATAGGGTTGGTAGGAAATGTGAATTTCTTTCATCCTGATCCCATTCCCCATGTGATAATCTCTTTGTCTAATTTTGTGTCCTCTTCTTCTGTATCTTTTTTCTTTAATGTGGCAGGGAGTGTCTTTATCTGGCTTCTGGTTATTCTCCTCTTCAATACTTGAGGTTGTCTCTTTGAACGATTTTTCAATTTAGGTGTTACCTCAATCTCATTTTCCTCTTCTCCAATTGTGATTGGTGTAGTTGTTCTATTTATTCTTCAGTGATATCAATCTCTTTATTTCTCGGTAGGGCCTATGCCTTTGTAGGTTTATTTCTGTGCTTCATCCTTTTCCTTTTGAATGGTGTGGTAGGGTGCTCTAGGGACTTCACTTATTTATCATCTATTCCTTCTATCTTTCTGTTGCTCTCACTTCACCACCTTCTTATTTGTCTTTTAACTTCTCCAACATACTCTCTTTCTTCTTCTAAATTTTTGGCTTCTTGATATCCAAAATAATTATTTTGTAGGCTTCCTCATATGTACCAAATATTCTAACAATTGTATCTTTTTTCTTTAATCTGGTATGGGATGTCTTTATCTATCTTCTTCTTATTCTCCTCTTCGTACTTGAGGTTATCTCTTCGTAGGATTTTTCCTTTTAGGTGTTACCACAATCTCCTTTTCCTCTTCTCCAATAGTGATTGTTTTATTTAGTTATGTTTATTCTTTAGTGATATCAATCTCTTGATTTCCCGGTAGGGCCTATGATTTTTTAGGTTTATTTAATTGTTTCATCCTTTTCATTGTGGCTGGTGTGTTAGGGAGCTCTAGGGACTTCACTTTTCTCTTATGTGCTCCTTCTATTTGTCTATTTCTCTCACCATCACCGCTTCTGTATTTTTTCTGGTAACTTCATCAACATACGCTCTTTCTTCTTCTAAATTTTTGGCTTCGTTATATCCAAAGTAAGTATTTTGTAGGCTTCCCTTATGTACTAAATATACTAACAATTGTATTCTTCATTTGCTTCAAAATTTATTTAGCACATCCAACTATATCTTTCTTTGTTACTTCATAACCAAATGTTGGGACCCAAGATGTCCTTGGTTCCACAGGTCTAATCCTACAAGTATCAGTATCTACCAAAAAAAAAAGATTCCCTATACTTATCTACTACCGATGGGGGTATCTGATAGCATTCTTGCATTTTGATTTGAAACTCTTTAAAATATCTACAAAAAAAAATAGAGTCTGATAGCATTATTGCATTTTGATTTGAAACTCTTTGAAGTATCCCCACATGATTTTATTGAATTAATCTCCTAGTTTATAAATATAATCATTAACTTGATAAATAACTGCTGGGTCTATATTCCAATTTACTTCACCTATACTAGGAAATAAATTCTTAACACATAAAAAAAAAATAGTGATCTAACTTTACCCTCTTATTTGCAATCTTCCTCAGTCATTTCATGTTGGAAAATAGTTTCTTTTGCACCATTTCTGATAAATCATAGTTCATTCCCAATTTTTCCATATTGTAGGCTGCATACACATCACTACCTGCTACAGTGTTTGGTTGACTAGACTATTAAACTTTGTAACCAATAATCATTGTTGCAAACTATGATTCCAAATCATCATAGTAAGTCTTTTGTATTTCTGCATCACCCAATTCTACTATTTTACTATGAATAAATGTTATAATATCTCCAACCAACATTACCCTCGGTGGTAACGATGATAAGGCTCCGATGTTATCCTTTTCTACTACCTTCAAGGAGCACAACTTAACCTCAAGGGCTAGCTCATCAGTGATACTCACAACTACTGTGTTTTCAATATTTTTCATCTTCTTGATCTTTAAACTACTCTAAAAACTTCCAACTTCTGGTAAGACTTCCATTAGGGCTTTCTTATAACTCTGCTAGCTAGGGCACAAAAATACTCAAGATTACTTGTACAATAATTCTCATCGATAATACCTCAAAATAGATCACTCTTGGTTCTTTACATACCTCTCAAATAATAGCTTTAAAAAAATAGGGTAGTAAATGAATAGTGTCAATAGCTATTTATCAACCAAAAAGTGTCCAAACAGATATTATGATAATAAATCCTCTTCAATAGTAAATTTTCTACCGATAACAAATAATATCTACTAATAAATAATTTCAGTACTACTACATCTTTTTCATGCTGATATGAAACTTAATCATAACATTTTGTAAAGGGACAAATAGATTTAACAATTTATTTTAGGTCCCTAAGAAAAAATTACTTTTTTAGTTTGATGAAGAATCCCCCACACTTGGGGTTGGAGGGTTATCCTTTTTCTCATTGGTTTCTTCCTTCTTGACCCAAATATTCTTCATGTCACTGTTCACCTGATCTTGATTCATTATTGTTTTTTTCTTTGATATTTTCATTTCTGTGTTGTTGGTAATTTTTGTCTTGTCGGTGCCAACAGTTTTGTGCAATATGACCGTACTTATGACAAGAAAAACATATCATTTATGTTGATCTCCATGGTCATGATTTTCTTCTTTTATCTTTCATTCTACAATGTTCATATTTATGTCCATATTTACTGTGTGTGTAACCGTAACCTGCAAAGCTTCATTCTAATGATGTGCTATTTCATCTTGCTCTGCATTCTCTTGCCTGATGTCCAAACTTATTACAATTTTGGAAAGGTCCATGAAAATGTGTACATTGAAATGTTAACTGATCTGCTTCTACAAACATTTAATGTGTGACCAAAATTTTTTACATTTGTAACATGTAGGTTTCTTACCATGAGTAACGATAGGTTCCTTTGTCTCTTATGATTGATTCTCAATTACCATTTTTATTATTCACCAATTTAAAATTTGCTGTCATCGACATATCCTAATCCAGATTTGTCTTTCATTCTTTTCTGATTTTTCATTTGTTCTTCTACCTTCGACATGCTTAGCTCAAACTTGGTCACTCTTTCAGTAACCTCTTTATTAACTTTAAAATTGTTATTCAAATCTTTTGCTTCCTTTCTTAGATTTTCATTCTCAGCAAGTATATGTTTTTTTTATTCACTTGTACCATGTAGAAATTGATTCAGTGTGTCATTGTCTTGTTGTAACCTTGAAATAATAGCATCTTTGTCTCTGATAGATTTCTCAAGATTTTGTTTTCCAGTTTTGAGGTCTTTTTGGGCACCTTCTGTTGTTCGCATCTTTTCCAGTACTTCAGTCATCCTTATAGCTTGAATTTATAGTTCTTTTTGGGCTTCAATTAGATCATCTTCCAGGGCAATGTTCTTTTCCATCAATTCTTCAACAACTGCATCGGCTTCTTCATGGTTCATTCTATTTTCTGATATTTCTTCAATATTATCCATTGTTATCTGCAACCTTTTTGACATTTCTTTTATTTTGGCAAAAGAATGTCTCAACTTCTTCTTTAGATATTCAACTTGTTCCAAGGCTTCATCCAATTCTTCTTCCATTTTCTTCTCTCTTATGTCTCTCCACACTCCAAGCTCTACTCACAAGCTATTAAAATTTCCTCTAGAGAACTTAGCTCTAATACCAATGGTTAATTGGAAATATTAGGTACTGAGGAGGGGAACCAGTATTAAAAAAATTCTAATACTTTTTCACTTCAAACAATTAACCATCAACCGATAATAACTTTAACCAATACTGTCCATACTATAACCAATATCTTGTAACTCAAAATTATAACGTAAATAAGAGTTAGTGCATAATCAGATCCACAAACACATAACACGCATATTTTGGGTTGGTTACGTAGAAAAACTTGGTTAGAGGGAAAATTTGCGGTGGGGAGAAAAACCACAACTCTTCACTCCAAATAAAACAAATTTTTGGTTAGGGATACAATATGTCACCTTCTAAAAGACTCACCCAATTAGAAGTGATTGGAACATTGTTAAGTGCATCTTTAGTCTTATTAGAACTACTATGACAAGAGATTTAATCCTACCTATACGGTACTCACCTTTTTAAAGGATTTAGAAAAATTTATACAATAAAAAACATAAAAGTCATGTTAGTGTTGGGACTAATGGGAAATAGTACTGAGAGGGGAGGGGTGAATTAGTACCTCTAAATTTTTTAACTCTTTTCACCTTTGATCATTAGCAATCATTCTTTATTGTATTACTGACCATTATTGATGTTCTTCTTATGCAAGTAGTATTAATTCATAATCTTTAATTATTTACAACATTCATAGAAACTTTCATGAAAGTAATAAACACATAACACAAGATATGATATCACAGAAAACTCCTGTAAGGAAGTAAAAACTATGGTGGGGATGGCACCCACAAAATTTCACTATCTACTGAATGGAAGGGAGCCAATAAAGGCTTACAATTGATCACTTCTCATGATCTACCCTATTAGGAGTATTAAAGTGGAAACCGATTAAGATCTACTCTGTTAAGAGCTTTAGTAACACTAATGAAGTGTGCACTCGGTTAAGAGATTTACAATAGGACTGTTAGGTCCACCTTTCTTGAAAGGATTTCTTAAGTGTACTACACTTGTTAGAATGAGTACAATATGTTTGACTTGACTGTATGCAATCTATAATTTCTGATCACAGATCCATTAAAGCTCTCATAATATGAATATCACCTATAGTGATTGATGAATATCTTTTCTTTGCTTGTCGATAGCATGTGTTCTTATTCTTGAAAATGATTTGATCCTTTTCTATTCTTCTGCATGAATTCTCTTGTCTAATCCTTAGATGCTCTCAGCGGCTACAATCATCATAAAACAACATGTTCACAATAGATTGAGGATCTATTTATACAAGTATTTGACCTATTCTAGAATCACGCCTTACAAAGTTAACTCTTGATCCAAGGTTTACAACTTGACCTTGATCTTTAGTTTGCATGTTTTAAATCTATTAAAATAATTAAAACAATAATAATTAAATTTATTCCTCCACACATAATGGATTTAAAACAAAAACAAGAAGCTAAATATACAACTTTAGTGTTTTATCTGACGTAGAAAGTCATATCCACTTTTTGTGAGACGTAACTGACTGTCAGTTATTGGTCATTAGGTTGAACTGAAAGTATGTTGGCATTCCTTTGTTGAACTGGTCGTTGGGTTCCCTTCATCTATCAAGTTCCGCTCTTTTCTATTTCATCAGGTTGCACTATTATTACTCATTGGGTTCCTTTATCCTATTTGTCGGGATGCTTTGAACTTGGTAGTATCGGGTAACCTTGGCATTGGGTAGTGTTGTTCCTTGTCTGTCAGTGTGGTGCAGACAGATGGTGTAGATCATGTTTTTCCTTGCATAGACTAGTGGAAAAATATAATGCCTTCAATCTCCCCCTTTGACATTAGTATCAAAAACTGATATGTGCTTAATACTAAAGTGTTTAGTATGTACACCATGTCTATTTCCTTGTCATTATATGACTCTACCTAACTATATGCATCAGTATATTATAAGTACATGTACATGTATACTTTCCACTATACTATACATTCCCCATTCTTTTCTCTTTCAAATGTTTGAATGTACACATCATTTCCTCCTTTTATTTCCCCTTTCTTTTATTGTGACTGTACATATCACTTCACCCTTTATTTGATACTCATGAAAAAAATTTACAACTTATAAGATGCCCAAAATGTGTAACTTACAATGTGTCAAGAATATGCAAGTGGGTGTTCTTGATGTCTTCGAGCAATTTCTCCCATTTTTCTTTCAGTAGTTCTAGTGCCATGTTCTCTAGCTCTAGCCTTGCGTGCATATCATAAATGTTGTCTAGGATAGACATTTATGGGGTGGCAATTAGTTCTCTTGCCTCTATCATATGTTTCTGCAGTAGTGAGAGTATCAGTGAGAGTTGTGCTTGAAGCTCATTTACCTCATCTCTAAACTTTGTCTCTACAATCTGTATGTCTTGTCTCAATTTTTGAGCTTTCTTGACTCTCTCATTGTGCAATTTTAATGCCTCTTCACTATTCATGAGAGTTTGTGCACTTGTCTAAAGATCAACATCTATTTGTGCTATCTTGTCGGTATACTCCTGGGTGAGTTTATCAAGCATGCATAATTTCTATATTAAGGTTATAGCTTCTGAGATTATTGGATCTATTGTGCTAACCAATTTAGAAAGCTTTACTTTTTGCAATGCCACTTCTTGGCTTATCTTTTCTACTAGCTTGAACTCATACTTTTGTTCAAGTCTTTCTTCCATGACCTTTTCAGCATCTATGTTCTGAGATGTGATTACATCTGTGAGAACCACTAATTTATCAAGCATTGGGGTTGTTTGATCAATATCTATATTTTCTACAATTTTTTGAATTATTCCTCATGCTAGTTCAAGTACCTTTGCCTCTTTTTTGGCTTTTCTCAAATTTTCTTGCATTGCCTTCCTCTCACAAAGTCTTGCATACTTTGTCAATTCAGTTGGATCCAGTGTCCTTGGATCACAAACTAGAATCTCAATGATTTCATCTAGAGTGGCTGGATTCTTATGCTTGCTCTTCTTCTTCTTTGACACTTGTGTGGATGCAGATGTATGAACTACTATTTCTAGTTCATTTTTCCTCTCTAAAGTGCTTGGTGAAGGCTTTGTTGAAGATGCTTCTTGTGTTTTCTGCTCAGGGTGCACTTGTCAGTTTTGTGAAGATGTCTCTCCATCAACCTTGGGTGTCTTTGCATATTTTTCTTCAGTTTTCTTCTCCAGCTCATATTTCTTTTCTTCTTCACTCTTATCTTTCATCATGTCCTCTTCTACCTTTTGTGCTTCCTCATTTCTTTGTTCAGTAGACTTATCTTTATGATCATTGGTTGCAGCTTGCTCTGTAGTTGTGTCCTTTGTGTCATCTGTGGTGTCTTTTGCTTTAGTATCACCCTTGTCCTCGAGTGTGCTTGTATCTTCTACATTATACCCTTCATTACCTTCTAGTATATTGATTTCCTTCATAAATACTGACATATTTCTTTGTGCGCTAGCTTGTGTTGTATCTAGAGTGGTGTCCTGCTCATTAGATTGGTCTTTTAGAGCAATGACATCCTGATCTTTTTGTATTTTCTATGCAGGGTCTGGTTCTATTATGTCCATGACTGAAGTGTCCTGCCATGTCTCATCAAAAACATCCATATCCTTATTGGCTTGGGTTTCCATTTGTTTTTTCTTGATCTGATCCTTAAGTGATATGAATATAACATCATCTTCTTTTTGAGGATCTTTATCACAGTCATAATGTGTGATGTCTTGAATGTCAAGATCATTCATGACTTTTTCCAAATCTATTGGCTCCATATCTCCAACATTGTCCAAAGCAATGTGCTAAGGACTTGCCTTGTCTTTCTCCTCCTCTCTATGAGGTGTGTAGGTGAGAAGTAACTATTCCTCACGACTTGTTGAATCTGCAGGAAGATCTAGGAGTTGTCTCCATTTAGTCTCGGTCATTGTGTCCAGCTCTATAAACTTATCCTCTAGCACTTTGCAAGCTCTAATTTTGGCTACAATTTTTCTTGATTGCTTCTTCATTAATTATTTGATTTCTTCTATCTTAGATTCAGGAGGCATAAGTGTGACAAGTACCCTCTCTCTTGCTTCTCTTTCAATTTTTAGAGCATATGACCATTGTTGAGATATTCTGTTACCCAGCTCTTTGGGTATTTGGTTGACAAATTTAGTTGGTACATATTTGAATTTCATCATTGACCTGATGATAGCCTCTTGTATATTATCTTGGTCCTCTGGTTTAAGTGTATCCCATTGTTTGATTTTCTTATCATACATGGTGCCAGATGTAGCAATAGATTCAATAGCCTCATCAATTGTTTGATTTCTAAAATTCTTCTTCACTACATCAGGCTCATCCTCTTTAGAATCCTCAATGTCAGCTTTAGTCCTTACCATTCTTTTTCTCCTCTTTGTAGGTGTTTGTTTCTTTGTTTGCTACTTTGTTTGCTTTGCTATTTGCTTCCTCTTATAGGTCCTTAATTGACCTTTCTTAAGAGGTGTGGTATCCGTCTTAGCCATTTGAATTCTTGTCCTCTATTTCTTTGTATGAGGTGGAGGTGTATCAGACTTAGTTGCGTCAGAATTTGACATCTTCTCATCTTGCCCTTCACCGATGGTGCCCTGTCCATCAGTTTCCTCTATTTTCTCTTGTTCCTCCTCATTAACCGATAGAATCCTTTTAATATTCTTAACCATCTTATTCTTCTTATTGAAAATCTTTTTAATTTCTAGGCCTCTTTTAATCTTTGACCTGGCCTCTTCATAAGTGCCAAACCTTGGTTGTTTTCTGTCAATTGGCTCATTGATGAATGCATCAATAGCATTGGTTTCTTGATCTATGTTGATTTCATAATCAAGAGGAGCTAACCAAGATGTCCTTTGTACAACCATTTTTATGTGGGTGAAGTATGTATCCACCATAAAACATATCTCATCCCTATGTTTTTCAATTAGTTGTTTAGGGATCCTCACTCTTCCCATCATCTTTTCCTTGAATTCAAGGAAGTATGCAGTCATAACTGAGTCAAAGTTATCTCCTAGTGACTTAATTAGTTCACTAATTAGTATTGTCACCGACTTTGTAGTGTCCCATTTCACTTTTCCTACTGAAGGAAAGTATTCTTGAAAGTAGAAAAATATACACATGATAAGTGAGCCAAAGTTATATGTGTTAGTCTTTGCAGACCTTATTATGTTCATGTTCTCATCAAGTTGCTTTAGCAGGATCTCACACAGATCCATCTGGATTCCCTTTGTTACTATCTTGTAAGCTATGCTTACTGATGTTGACGATATGTTTTTTAGCATTCTTTCATGATTCATTTTGTAACCAATCACATGCACCAAACCTCAGTTCCTTGTTGGTGATGGTGTTCACTTTAAGACCTCTATTCTCCCATTAATCTTTTGTGAGCTTTTCAACTTCTGGCATGGAATAATTCTTGTGAGCCTTAGGCTTGTTAGTTATTAGATAACCAGGGACAGCATGAAGAAAATCCTTAGTGATTTGTTTGGGTTCATCTAACCATAGTTTCTGATCATGCATTCTGCTAAGTACCAACCTAATCGAGTCAGTTTTGAAGTCCCTCAACAAATATAGGGCATTGACTATTCCCTTCACTTACAGATGCTTATGTTCATCTTTTAGGTTTCCTTTTGCATCAAAAAGCTTCTTCTAAGCTTCATCCATCTCTAAATCACCTATTTCAGTGATCTTGTAGTGAATGTAGGACCTTAGGTCCTCTATCACCAAAACCCTAGGTGGAATCTTAGAAAATGTGCCGGTTTCATCAGGTTGTGATATAATATTTGGGCATATCTTGTATTTGGGCTCTACATAGGTGTTGTTCTTAATTAACTTAAACACATTCTTCTTATCATTATTGATCTTTGCGGTTCTTGAAGTGGTTGCCATCATTTTTCAAATTTAGGGCTTTCTTGAAAAATAATGACAAATTTCTTTCAGTGCCCTCGGTACTTACTTTGATCTGTGATACAAAGAATGAACTATTTGTTGGATCCTTCATTGAGTCGAGGCCTCTCTACTGAATGCTCTTTTATTGCTCTTTTTTTTCTCTACTTTTTCTCTTCAAATAGCTGGTGCAAAATGAAGTGCTTACGTTGAGTATTTATAGAAATTTTCCCTAAGTCTGTCATAAATGTTCAACGAATCGATGGGTCGTGAAGGAGGAGTCCATGGGGAAGACTTTCAAAATCATCATCGGTGTTGTTAGGATGCTCGGGATGGCTGTTAAGAATTTTTATTTTACCAACGGATATCAGTATTCTATCATGACAACTTTATAAATTTTCTTCCTTATCGACAGGTAATCGGTTGCATTAGCAACTTAACCATTTTATGTGTTGACCGATAATTCTTTGTAAGTGTAGACAACTCATCCATTATGTTCACTGATGATTTTTGGTATGTGTTTACCGATGGGGTTGTTTTCTCAGAATTGTAACAAGTAACATAATATGCATCTTTATTTATGCATATTTTGACTATCTATCAATTGTATAATGGAACTGATGCAAAATATGACTTGGTGTAGTGTAGTTCCATACTTACTTGTTCAGCTTAAGTGGGGGTGGTGATGTCACTAAATCCATTGGATGGGGTGTCACCATTTGCATTGCTTGGTCTAGCTTCATCATTGCTTGAAGCTTTTCTCCACATTTTGTCTCTAGCCCTCTAGATATCTTCAATGGTGTTTCCATTGGGATATGTACTTGTCTCCGTCATTCGGTCTTTGTAGTCTTTCTTGAGATGACTAGAACTTTGTGACAGTGTAAGCATGTCATTATGGGGTTTTTCTAGCCTCTAGACCTTTTGGTCCATGCCCTCATACAATTTGTATCAATGTGACCATATCTACCATATGATGTACAATTTGTCCATGTACTGTAGTCCCATACATATTGATTACTGATTCTCTTTGGTTGATAGGGAGTTTCTTGACCTTTAGGATTTCATGCTTTCCTTTTATTTTTCTAGCATTCAAGGCTTGTGTGCCCATTCATGCTGCATGTAGGGCAGTATTTTTACATGTAGGTTTCCTTCTTTGGTTGTTCCATCTTAGACTTACATTCATATGCTTTATGTTCTTTCTTGTTACATTTATAATAGAATCCTATGAATGAAAATGTAGATCAAGGAATACCTTCCATTTTTCCTCTACACACATTTGTTGTGTGGCCTTTCTTTCCACGGTGTTTTTATGTCATTTTTCTTGGTGTTGGATTTTCATAGACATTCTTTGGATTGGCTTTGATTTGATGATTCTCCATTTTTGGTAAAGCCTAGACCATTGTTTTTGTTGACTCTTCGTTGTCCTTCAAGAAAATCATCCATTCTTTTATTGCTTTCTTTAGCCTTTCTGATAATTTTATTATGTTGTTGTTGAAGTCTAACCTCATGCTTTAGTTTCTCATTCTCTTCTCTTAGTTCATCGATAGCCTGTACTCTTTCAATGAGTTCTATATTCATTCTATTTTCTTCTTGACTCAAAAGAATAATTTGATTTGTAATCTCATGGTGATGCTCAACATGCCTTTGAATTTCTAACTCCTTTTCTTGTAGCTTCTTTGTAATCTTCCTTCTATCATCAATAACTAGTGTTCTTCCTATTTCATCTTGTCTAGCAGAACTCATCAAGTCAATCATTCTTACCATCTTGGTCTCTTGACCGATTTGCAACATCTTTATTTGTTATGTCGGATGCTGATTGATCTCCTTTAGAATTTTGATGTTCTCTTCTAATGTATCTGATGTATTGCTTGTATTTGATCCTGAAGATTCAAAGAAAAGTGGAATCTCTTCTTCTTGATAATATTTTTCATTGCTTCGAGTTTCCATACCTTTTCTCTCATCCAACAACTCTCTCATCTTGACTCTCGCTTCTTTATACTATTCATAGAACATCTATATCTCAAGATTTTTGTTCTCAATATTCTTATCAAGTTTGTACTTCTCCATTGTATGATCTTTGTTCTTAAGCCTTTAAGTTTTCCAAGAAGAGACTTAGCTCTGATACCAATTGTGGGGATTAATGGGAAGTAGTACTGAGAGGGGAGGGGTGAATCAATACCTCTAAAATTTTTAACTTTTTTCACCTTTGATCATTAGCAATAATTCTTTACTGTATTACCGACCATTACTGATGTTCTTCTTATGCAAGTAGTATTAATTCATAATCTTTAATTGTTTGCAACATTCATAGAAATATTCATGAAAGTAATAAACACATAACACAAGATATGATATCGCAGAAAACTCTTGTTAGGAAGTAAAAACTGCACTAGGGATGGCACCCACAAAAATTCACTATACGGAGAATGGAAGGGATTTGGTAAAGGCTTACAATTGATCAATTTTGATGATCTACCCTGTTAGGAGTATTAAAGTGGAGACCGGTTAAGATCTACTTTGTTAAGAGCTTTAGAAACACTAATGAAGTGTGCACTCGGTTAAGAGATTTACAATAGGACTGTTAGGTCCACCTTTCTTGAAAGGATTTATTAAGTATACTACACTTTTTAGAATGAGTATATTATGTTTGACCTGACTGTATGCAATCTATAATTGTTGATCACAGTGTTGGGGATTTGCCTTTGTGCAAATAGTTCACTGTATGTTTCTCATTGATGACAACATATAGTATACAACAATGTACTATATTCACTTTTCTATATGGATAAGTTGAAGATTTGCGCGGTTGTTTTATGCTTCAGTCATAGTTATGATACCATGTTCATACATGCAGATTTAGAAGTTTAGTTACAATTGAGTTATGTTACTCTGTTTACCAGCCACAGTTTCAGAGGATTGTTTTCAGAAAGCCGAGAGCAAATTTATTGATTCTTTAGTTGCATCTATGTATGGGATATGCATGTTCAGATTCATGTTTAGTTATGAGTCAAAGATAATTAACCAAAGGTGCTAATTATGTTTCATCCAAAGCGTCACGATTGGGTAATTTTTATGGAGCCGACTATGTGAAGTGATGCGTATATTAATTTTGAGTTACGTGGTTCTAATTATGTTGTGTGCTTAGTTTGGCTGACAAGAGAAGCATTGAAGGGATTCCTACAGCTGACATGATCATATCTTTTGGAGAAGATACATATAGCAGTTCATTTTGTAATCGCTAAGTGTGAATGATAAGAAAAGTGATAGAAAAAGAACAGACCAGAATGCTGATTGTTTTGAGATAGTAAAGCTATTTTATTCATCAGATTTAGATCTATGTGAAGAAGTAGAGAATGCATACAATACATTGGAACTGATTAAGACAGTAGGTCTACTCAAACATTTCATCATCATATATAGTGTATATCTATTTTACTAAAGGTTGCAGTCTTCATCATTTTAGAAGTGTTCTTTTGGATAGTGAGTCCTCACCTCTAACAGGGTTATTAGTAAAAGACTCCTAACAGGGTCTGACACTTAACCAGGTCATAGTACTTATTGCATTTTAAAGCTCAAATCCTAACAGGGTTGTAAGATCTTCTAACAAGGATTATTATACTCAAGTACACTTCTTTGTGGGTGCTAATTCCCACTGGGGTGTTTACCTATTTTGGTTTCCCCGTAACCAAAATTGTGGTGTTCTATTTTGTGTTATCTTATTGTGTATATGCTTAATGATATTATGTACTTAATTGGAGAAAATAATTAAAACTAGCGGATAACTAATTCACCCCCTCTCTCAATTATCCCTTGGGACTATTCCAATAGTTGGTATCAGAGCCAAGTGCCTTGGAGAGAAAGCCTAATAGCTTAAGGTAGATCAAATGGCGTACTTCAGGAAAGAGAGTCCTAAGTTTGATAGAGAGAATTATCTTGACTAGAAGAAAAAAATGATAACACATCTTTAGTGCGTTTGTTTTGAGATCTATAAGATTTATACTCATGCAATTGATGTTCCCACCTTGAAAGACCTTTCAAAAGAAGACTTCACTAATAAAAAAAAGGAAGTATTCACCCAAAATGCAATTTCCAAAGAAGCCCTAATCAGTGCCTTATCTGACAATGAATTTTCTGAGATCAATAAGGCAGACAAAGCATATTCAATATGGAAATACCTAGAAGACATGTTTAAAGGAGACATCCAAGCCAAGAATGCATGTAGAAAGACATGGAAGAAAATATACAACAATTTAGAGATGCTACCTGAAGAAAACATCAGAGCTTACAATCAGAGGATTAATGAAGTAGTCTCAGGAATCAGGAACAATGGTGGAGAAATTTCAGAAGAAGATATAATGGACAAACTGATGACTACATTGACAGTGGATTATGAAATCAAGATAAAAATCTTGGATGAAACCATGCAATTCTCAAAGGACTTCAAAAGAGAAACCTTGATTAGTAAAATATTAGCATTTGAGATATCAAGATTGAAGATAGAACCTAAAATTGAAATAGCTTTCAAAGCCTCAGTCCATAGTATGAAATCCTTGAGGATCTCTAGTAATAATGAGAAAGAAGAAGTTGATACAGAAATAGAAGAAATCATTGCTATGATTGGTAAGAAAGAAAGGAAAGGAAAAGGAAAATATGAAGGACTGCTACCATTCAAATGTTTTTCATGCAAAAAATTGGCCACTTTACATCCAAGTGTCCTACAAGAGTCAATAAGTACAGATTAGATTACAAACCCAAATATACTAAGGAATATTATCATGCTGAAGATGGTGTGACTGATGATGATTCAAGAGAAGATGAAATTGGATTAGTTGCAATTAATGATAATGAAAAAATGATTGATGAAATAGAAACTGTAGATAAAAAGAAAGAACAAGAATTGGCTTTAGTTTCACAAGCAAACATTAGAATAGACTGGATCATAGACAATGGGTGTTCACATCACATGACAAGAGAAAGAGATAGATTTGTACATCTAGACAAGTACAAAGGTGGCATGGTCAGATTTGGAAATAACACTCCCAAACCTATCATAGGTAGAGGATCTATCACCTTAGATGGAAAGAACAAGACATATGATGTTTTATATGTTGATGGTTTACATCATAACTTATTAAGTGTTGGATAGTTGCTTGATAAAGGATATCAGTTAGAATTCAAAAATAACAGGTGCATTATTAACAACAAAGAACGAGACATGATTGCATCAGGTTCAAAAATCAAAGGTAATGTTTTTCTGCTTAACTCTGAAGTAATTTGTTTTGTTGCAAAAGTGGATGACAGTTGGTTGTGGCACAAAAAACTTTGTCATATCAATTTTGACAACATAGTGAAGATAAGCAATGTAAACACAATAAGATACCTTCCTAGTATTGCAAGACCCGTTGATACTATGTGCAAGGAATGTGTGATGGGAAAGCATGTGAGGACCTCAGTCAGAAGAAAACAGAACTCTGCAGAGAACAAATTAGATCTAATACATACAGACTTATGTGGACCTACTCAAACAAGATCATATTATGGTGAAAGATATTTTATTTTGTTTGTTGATGATTTCTCCAGATTGACGTGGGTTGCATTCTTGAAAGACAAATCTGAAGCTTTTGAGAAGTTCAAATATTCAAAGCTAAAGTTTAAAATGAGTCAAGATTAAAGATAAAATGTCTGAGATCTGAAAGAGGAGGAGAATTCACCTCTGACAAGTTTCTTGAGTACTGCAAAGAACATGGGATCAAAAGAAAACTAAGTGTTCCCAGAACTCCTCAATAAAATGTAATTGTAGAAAGAAGAAACCGGATAATACTTGACACAACACGCACTATCACGATTGAAGGAAAATTTGAGCACACCTATTGGAGAGATATAGTCAATACAACACTCTATACTATCAACAAAATTCAACTAGGACAAGGCGCAGACAAAACACTTTATGAACTTTGGTTTGGTAATGTGGGTATGTGCAGGATCATGGTATGCCAAACCAGGCCCTTAAGTGGCAATGAAAATTCAGAAAATTAGGTTTAGGAAAGTTGACATAAAATTTTGAACAAGTTAACAATACTATATACAAAATGTGTAAGAAGAGAATTTGTAGAAAATTGAATTTAGTTTCTTTTCTACAAGCCATTTTAAAAAAAATATTATTCTATATGGTGAAATTTCAAATTTATATGCAGTAGTATGAAAATTTCAGGAAAAATATAAGAAGTAGGTGTATGTCTGACCACCTTAAACGCAATAAAATGATAATATTTTTTTACAAGATTATAGATATAATTAGTAGACTCATGTCCAGATGTGATGAATATTTTTTTGTAATTTGTTTCTAAGTAAATAATTAATTATGATTTTTCTACTACAACTTTTTGAGAATATAAAAAATTTTGTGTCTGACCACCTTAACTTAGTCTAAACTTCATCAAATTGAAATTTTTTTATTTTTTTATTACAGTAGCAGGCAAAGCATAGAATGTGACTCATGTTTAGGATTTCAAAAATGTTATAATGTTTGAAAGCTATAGCTATTTTTCAATCAGTCTATCAATCAAGACTAAAAAGATAAGAAGTAGGTGTATGTCTGACCACCTTA
This sequence comes from Thuja plicata, assembly GCA_018584345.1. Lineage (NCBI taxonomy): Eukaryota > Viridiplantae > Streptophyta > Pinopsida > Cupressales > Cupressaceae > Thuja > Thuja plicata. Next base: position 780,886 of record MU225546.1, read on the forward strand.
AACACAATTATTTATGATAATATTTTTTTTACTAGATTCTATATATAAGTAGTAGACTCATGTCTAGATGTGACACATATTTTTTTGTAATTTTTTTCCAAGTAAATAATTAATTATGATTTTTCTTCAACTTTTCCAGAATATAAAATCTCCTGTGTCTGACCACCTAAACTTAGTCTAAACTTAATCAAATTGAAATTTTTTAATTTTTTTCTTATAGTAGGTGAAGCCTAGAATGTGACACATGTTTCAGATTTAAAAAATGTTATACCATTTGAAAGTTATAGATATTTTTCAATCAGTCTACCAATCAGGACTTCTTTTTCACATCGCCACTTTTTGGCATACCATGATCCTGCACATAACTATGTACCTACCGTAAAGTACTTCTAAATCTTTGGAAGCCAGTGCTACATCAAGAGAGATGAAGGTGTTGGTAAATTTTATGCTAGAAGCGATGAAGGTATTTTTCTTGGTTACTCTACTAAGAGAAAAGCTTACAAATGTTTCAATTTAAGGTTGAAGAAAATCGTTGAAAGTGCACATGTGAATATTGATGAGAAGTTCATCATTCAAGAGAGATATTATGAATATGAACCTATGATTGAAGATGAACCTATACCTATCAATAAAGAAATAGTTATTGATGAAATGTTTGACTGTACTAATGTATCATGCAATAACCCTGAAGCAAGTCAAGGAGAATCACAGATTACAGATGAGAGTGTCACACCTAAAATATCAAAATACACATCTAAATACCACTCTAAAGAAGATATCATTGGAGATTAGAGAAGTAAATTTTTGACAAGATCCAGAGAAAAACGTTCAACCATTGATGAAGATGTATGTTTACTTTCACAAATTGAACCCTTAAGTATTGAAGATGCGTGTAATGATTCAGATTGGCAAAGTGCAATGCAAGAAGAATTAGATCAAATAATTAAGAATGACACATGGGAATTGGTCCCTAGACCTTGTGACAAGAACATGATTGGAACTAAGTGGATATTCAAAAACAAAATGAATGAAGATGGGACAGTGATAAGAAACAAAGCAAGATTGGTATGTAAAGGATATGCGCAGAGAGAAGGAATTGATTATTATGATACATTTGCCCCTGTGAGCAGACTGGAAGCTATAAAGTTTTTTTTAGCTTATGAAACATTCAAGAACTTCAAAGTATATTAGATGGATGTCAAATCAACATTTATGAATGGTGACTTGAAGGAAGAATTTTACATAGAGTATCCTGAAGGATTCAAACTTTCAGACAAACCAAACATGTTATGCAGACTAAATAAAGCCCTCTATGGACTCAAACATGCCCCAAGAGCATGGTATGAGAGACTTGATGGGTACTTAACAAAGATTGGATTCAAAAAGGGAGCAACAGATTGCAACTTATTCATCAGAGAGACACCTGAAGGATTACTACTTGTTGGTATCTTTGTTAATGACATTATTTTTGGAGGCAATGACAAGCTTAGTGCAGAATTTGAAAAAGAGATGCAGAGTGAATTTGAAATGAGCATGATTGGACCTATAAAATACTTTTTGGGATTAAATGTAAAGCAGACAGACAGAGGTATATTCATAAATCATTCTAAATATGTAAAGGAGATATTGAAGACATTCAAGATGGAATATTGCGAGCTAGTAAGCACTCCTACAATACCAGGAAGCAATCTTTCTAAAAATGATGACTCCACAGTAGTTGAAAAAACACTTTACAAATCCATGATTGGAAAACTCATATATCTCATTCAATCTAGACCAAATATATCTAATGCAGTTGGCATTGTTGGGAGCTTTGTAGCTAAACCTAAATAGAATCACTTAATGAAAATAAAAATAATATTCAGATATTTAAAGGGAACTATAGACTATGGTTTATGGTATCCTAACTTAGAAAATGTAGAACTTCATGTGTACATAGATGCAGATTGGGCAGGTTGTGTTGATGATAGAAAGAGTACCTTATGAGGAGTAGTATTTCTTGGAGATAGGTTGGTTACTTGGAAAAGCAATAAGTAGAACTGTATTTCTCAGTCAACAGCAGAAGCTGAGTATGTAGCAGCCGCATTGAATTGTTCAACAATGGTTTGGATTAAATAGATGATTAAAGACTTTGGAATTCAGATTAATTATCTTATTTTCATATATTGTGACAACACCAACACCATTAATATTTCAAAAAACCATGTGATGCATGCAAAGACAAAACACATAGAAATAAAATATCATTTTCTAAGAGAAAAAGTGGCAGAAAGAGAAGTGAAGTTGGATTATGTGAGCACCAAATATCAATTGACAGACATATTCATGAAACCTCTATCAAAAGATACTTTTGATTATCTCAAGAAGAAGTTAGGAGTAATTCCCTTTCCTAAGTAAAATTAGAACTCATATTAAATGCATCAGTCCTTGGTGACTGATGAGTGGTTGACTACTCTTCTTATGGAGTAGTACCTATGCTTATTTGTGTTCAGCATCCTTTTCCATTGATGTCAAAGGGGGAGTATATAGTAAGGGGGAGAATATACTCTGGGGGAGTATATAGTCATGAAAATAAAAATAGAGTTAGAGGAGATGCAGTAGTGAAGAGGAACCTTTGATGAGGATATTGAGAAGATTGTAAAAAGAAAGAAGACACTTTTGGATTGATGGTGTTTTTAATCATATGTTACAATCAATGTCAAAGGGGGAGATTGTTGGAGATTTTCCTTTGTGCGAATAGTTGAGTGTATGTTTGTCATTGATGACAACATATAGTATACAACAGTGTACTGTATTCACTTTTCAGTATGGATATGTTGAAGAATTACGCGATTGTTTTTATGCTTCATTCATAGTTATGATACCATGTTCATACACACAGATTCAAAATTTTAGCTACAGTTGAGTTTTGTTACTCTATTTACCAGCCACAGTTTTAGAGGATTATTTTTAGAAAGACGACACTAAATTTATTGATTCTTCAGTTGCATCTATCTATGGGATATGCGTGTTCAGATTCATGTTTAGTTATGAGTCAAAGATAATTAACCAAAGGTGGTAATCATGTTTCATCCAAAGCATGATGATTGGGTAATTTTGGTGGAGCCGACTATGTGAAGCGATGTGTATATTAATTTTGAGTTGCGCGTTTATTATTATATTGCATGCTTAGTTTGAGCAACAAGAGAAGCATTGAAGGGTTTCCTACAATCAAAATGATCATATCTTTTGGAGAAGATACATATCGAAGTTCATATTTTAAATTCTAAGTGTGAATGATAAGAAAAGTGACAGAAAAAGAACATAGCAAAATGTTGATTGTTTTGGGATAGTAAAGATATTTCATTCAACATATAAAGATCTATGTGAAGAAGCAGAGAGTGCATACAATACATTGGAACTGATCAAGAAAGTAGGTCTACTCAAATAGTTCATCATCAGATATAGTGTATATTTGTTTCACTGAAGGTTGCAGCCTTCATCATTTTAGCAGTGTACTTTTGGACAGTGAGTCCTCACCCCTAACAGGGTTATTTGTAAAAGACTCCTAACAGGGTCCGACCCTTAACTAGGTCACTGTACTTATGGCATTGTAAAGATCAACTCCTAACAGGGTTGTAAGATCTTCTAACAGGGATTATTATACTCAAGTACAGTTCTATATGGATGCTAGTTTCCACTGGGTTTTTTAACCTATTTTGGTTTCCCCGTAACCAAAATTGTGGTGTTCAATTTTGTGTTATCTTATTATGTATATGCTTAATGATATTCTGTACTTAATTGTAGAAAAGAATTAAAAGTAGCGGATAACTGATTCACCCCCCTCCATAGTTATCCCTTGGGACTATTCCAACACACAGATCCATTAAAGCTCTCATAATATGAATATCACATATAGTGATCGATGAATACCTTTTCTCTGCTCGTTGGTAGCCTATGTTCTTGTTCTTGAAATTGATTTGATCCTTTTTTGTTCTTCTACATGAATTCTCTTGTCTGATCCTTAGATGCTCCCAGTGGCCACAACCATCATCGAACAACATGTTCACAATAGATTGATCATCTATTTATACAAGTATTAAACCTATTCTAGAATCATGCATTACAAAGTTAACTCTTGATCCAAGGTTTACAACTTGACCTTGTTCTTTATTTTGCATGTTTTAAATCAATTAAAATAATTAAAACAATAATAATTACATTTCTTCCTCCACACATAATGGATTTAAAACAAAAAAGAAGAAGCTAAATATACAACTTCATTTTTTATCTGACGTGGAAAGTTAGATCAAATTTTTGCGGGATGTAACAGACTATCGGTTCTTGGTCGTCAGGTTGAACTGAAAGTCTATTGGCATTCCTTTGTTGAACTGATCATTAGGTTCCCTTCATCTATTAGGTTCCTCTCTTTTTTGTTTTTTCAAGTTGCACTATTGTTACTCATCGGGTTCCTTTATCCTTTTTGTCATCAGGTAACACTGAATAGTGTTTGTCAGGATGCTTTGAACTTGGCAATATTGGGTAACCTTGGCATCGGGTACTGTTGTTCCCTATCTCTCTATGTGGTGTAGACCAATGGTGTAGATAATGTTTTTCCTTGTATATACTAATGGAAAAATATAATGCCTTTAGTTAGACACTACCCGGTTAAGGGATTTTACAATACCTTGTAGAAGCTATTAGGATTCTTTACAAGATAGTAATAACCTATAAAAAAATTTATTCTAAATCTCTTCATATGCCTTAAGTAAAAAGTCTCTTTTTATGTTCTTCTCTTCTTTTGATTCACTTCTGAAGTCAAAATTATGCTCGTAACTTCTTCTCCTCGACTATTTTCTTATTGTTTCCTTAATCATTTTATCTTTAATCTCCTTCTTCTATCCTTCATTCCTTACCTTTATGTAGACCTTATGGCAAGACATGTTGTCAATTAGTGCCAAAATAATTAGTCATTCATATAGTTACAGTGTTCACCAAGCTAGTAGCTTGAAGTGTTACTCAAGCTAAGCAGTTCCAGTATCGACCAAGCAGTTCCAGTATCGACCGAGTAGTTAGTTCCAAATAGTATCACCTGAGTCACCAGTGCTACCCGAGTTGCATACCATATTTGATTGATCAACGTTGCCTGAGCTTCCAGTGTCAACTGAGTGCCAGAGTTTCCAATTCACTATGTCACTCGAGTGTCACTATATCACCCGAGTGGATTACTAGACTTGAGTATCATCATTAGGCCGACTTAGTACATATTTTTTTATACTATTTTATATGATAAGTAGTTGGCTTGTGGAGGTAATTGATTTGGATAGGGTATATATGTAAGACACTTTGTTCATTCAAATTACCATGTAAGTAATATATCAATCACCATATCAACATTGATGCCAAAATGAAGTGGCAGATTGATTAGAAGGCTACAAAAGTATAAAGGAACAATAGAGACTCATCTATCACATTCACGTGATCACTATTACTTCAAAGGATCTTATTCAAAAAATTACATTTGCATAGCATATCATTCACTAGTTCATCCTAATAGGTGCATCAGTCAAAATCCTTTAATAGGGTGGACTTAACAGTCCTTCACAAATCTCCTAATAGAGTGCATACTTAACTGTATTGTATAAATCCTTTCACAAGGCAGACCTAATATTCCTTATTGCTCCTGACAGGGAAAACCATCAGAAGTGGTCAATTGTAAGCCTTAACTGACCAATTTTTTTACTGCAGTTCTAAATCTTGTGGGTACCATCCCCACTCCAATTTTACTCTCTATTTGGAAGGTTTCTAGGTAACCAAATATTGGATTAAGTGTTATAAATGTCTATTTCTTTTCTGTTCCATGCATGCAATTAGATTAGTCAATCTAATAAAGGATAAAAGTGAATAAGTTTTATTGGTTCCTGATTTGCCCCCCCCATCACCCCTCACACTCACCTAGCCTATGATAGACTTACAACAATTGGTATCACAGAAAAGGTTCTCTTATCATAAGTTTAACAACTTGAGCAAAGATTGGAGGCTATGGAAATATACACACTAGAGAAAGCCATTGAAAATGAAAAGATAGATCTACAAGTGGCCATGGATTAAATTAGAAAACTTGAGGAGAAGCTCTCTTATTCTCTGAAAAGAAGAAAAAAAATAGCAGTGCAAATGAATGACAAAGGTTACATAGAAGAAAGAATTGAATATTTATGCAAAGAAAGAAGTTTGTAAGAAGCTGACATAGCCATTGAAGATCTACTTGCAAATAATCTCAATTTACATGAAGAATTCAAAAAGTTGAAGAGAGAACAAGAAATTCATTAGTTAGAATATGTGAGGTCATGGAACAAAAGAACCAAGAAGAAAATAATAGAGAAATGGCACAAGAAGATAAAATATTGCTACTTGTACAAGATTAGAGGAAAAGAAAATGAAATCCATCATTTGTCACTTCAGCAATTAGATATGATAAGTCAACTCAATAATTCAAATAAGGAAGTTATCAATCTGAGGATTGAAAATGAAAGACTGCAAAATGATCTCAATATTGAAAAACAAACCACTGAGAAAGCTCAATTTAGACAGACTGGATTAGGTTATACAGAACAAGGTGATTTCTCACAGCAAGGAGCTCTAAAGAACAAGAAACCTACTTTTCATCATTATGGTATGATAGGGCATACATAAAATAAGTGTTGGAGCAATGGAAAGTCAAATTTTAATGGTAAGTGCTACATGTGTAAAAAACATGGACAAAGGGCAAGTGAATGCAATGAGAAACCTAAGTTTGAAGGAAAATGTTTCAATTATAAAAAACAAGGTCACAAGTCTTGCAAGTGCAAAACTAAGAAGTGAAACCCTGCTGAACAATTAGCTAAAGGAATTTTTGGTTGTGATTACGACACATGGAGAAGATGTTGTCATTGTTGCAAATATGGGAACATTGGTGCAAATTGTGCAAAGACTCCTCTCAGAAAAAAGGAATCCTACTAAGAGATATTATGTGTGTAAACAACCTGAACATCTAAGAAAGAATTGTATGAATAGAGAAAAAGTGGATATAGGTTTTGAGAAAGGAAAAAAAAAAGTTTCAAAAATCAAAACTTGGATGAGTCGGTAGTGGGTAAGGAAGAACAAATGACACCCAAAATAGTCAATTGGGTGGATCCACCATCTCCAAATAAAGATGCAAGGAGATAAGTGGAAATGTGCATACAAGACATCATACATCAGTTCCAGATATGCTAGCAAGTCCAAATATGCATATTGATGCATTGGGACACATTATGGTTCTAACCAAGTCAGGATCTCAGTTACAACTGAGTTACTTAAGCTTAACCGAGTTAAGTCGGTTTTGTATGGTTTCAAACATGGGAAGTTAGTTTTCTTCGAGGTTCTGAGTATTCCTAGGAGTACTAACTAAACTACAACAACTACTATGTATAGAGCATTTAATGAAAACCTTATGGTGAATTTTTTTAGAAATAGTGAAATCAAAGGGTTATTTTTTACAAAGTTTTATAGTTTGCAGAGTGATAAAGAGCTTTTAGGGATTGCAGAGAAAAATTTTGTTTGAAAGATTTAGTTGCACCAAATTTTCATCAATCGTCCGAGTGTTATGGAATCTTTATCTAGCAGTAATATCAAGAAGAGATCTGAGATGTTGGTGAGGAATGTTGTCTGCAAACTGCCAAAGTTCAAACTTCATTCAACGATTGCAGAGGAGATAGATCCAATGGGAGCTCATTCCCAAATTCCTCCTAAGGTACTATTGATTCATGAAATACGAACTTACTATCATTGCACCATTCAATAGCTAGGCCCATTAGAGATGAATAAAGCATATAAGGCACTTTGTGTGGGCAAAAACCTGAAGCCACAACACAAGCACCTTGAATTCAAGGGTTTAACCCATATCTTTCTTAAGCTAAAGAATTTATAGATAAAGTGGACTAGGTTTATACTGATTCATGGTCATGACATGCATCTCTGGTTGGAGAAACCCATGAAGATCACTAATATGATGGTACACCAAGTGATAGGGTACCCAATGCTCGACAAACCTAAAGATACTAAAACCCTACGCCGAGATGATCTAGCTACAAAGACTCTTGTCGAGTGGGATGGAAGAGGCATGAAGCTGAATGGAGTCACTGACTTGGAGCTAAAGTTTAGAATTTATGTGATTGCACATAAGATATATATTTCCATCCAACCGAACACTATTCGGTGTGAGGCTATGGACTTGGCATACAAATTGGTGAAGAACAATCTATCATTTGACCTAGCTGAGTTGTAGATCATCCAACTGAGGAAAAACATGGAGAGAATTAGGGCATCTAAGACCAATCCATGTAAGTTTGGTTCACTCTTGATCATCTTATTCTTTTATGTTAAAAAAAATTTCCATTCAAAAGGCACAGTTGTATGGAAGAAGGATAGGCCTATAATTTATCAGATAAATGAATTTATAGAAGAATTGGGAAATAATTTTGAAAGCATCATGGATGCATACTTTGATAGTTTCAGAGAGAAAATGTAGAATAGATTCAGAATTCGTAAACAAATGGTAGAAGACTATAAGGATGACATATGTTTCCTAGTTGACTATGACAAAGTATACATTCAAGCATTCAAGCCAAGGGTTGCATGGATGAAACCTCTTGCATCTGAGGTTAACATTAATGAGACTAGAGACATTATTGAAGCTCTTGTAAATGAGCCTATTGATCCTAAAGCACCATATTTTGGTACTTATGAAGAATCTAATGGAAGAATATCATTGGAAATTGAGATTTCCAAAATATTGAAGAGAGGGAGGAAGAGAATTGATAAGTTTGGAAAGAAATATGGCAAATCATCAAACTCTCATCCTTCGATCAATGAAAGAAAAGGGGATGACATAAAGGTAGAAGAAGAAGAACCTAAGAAAGAAGAGGAAGAGGTAGAAGAAGAGCCTCCTAAGAAGAAGAGGCTTTCCCCCAAGAAAATACCAAAGGTCTCTACTCCTGTCTTCACTGCAAACAAACCTAGAAGATCTAGAAGAAAACTGATATTGGCAAACAAAGATGATGATGAAGATACAGTTACTTTCAAGAAGCCACCACTTACCTTTGAGTAGAAGGTTGAAGAATTGAAACAAGGTAGTGCTATGTCGAATCTCAGATCCTTTAAATATGCTTCCAGAACCAAGGGTGAATATAAGATGATTAAGGATGCATTAGTAGTGAATATGGCAAGATGAAAGTATGATCCATCTGAATTGAAAAGTCATATGTTTGAAGACCTTCTCAAGTCAATCACCATTCATAAGAACAATGCAGTCCAAATTGAAAAGGACATCAGAAAACAAACTTTGAAACAATTCATGCATACTATGACTGATAAAGAGGTAAAATATACTATGTCTAAGTATGAGAGTAATCACACTCTAAGGTTTAGGACTTTTCACATTTTGAGCAAGAAAATAGAGGATGTTGTGTAGACCAAAACAAAGTTGTGGAAGTCAATTTTTTTTGACAAGGGAGATGATAAGACAGAGAAACAGAGTACAGACCCTCATGTATAGGTTAAAGATGAAGAACTACCTAAGGTATAAACCATTGAAGAATCTAATGTAGAACATATAGCAGTAGAAGTGATGGCATTCCTGCCCCAATCACCTATTCAAAGTATCTTATTTCCAAGAAAGGAAAAGATCACAGAGTCTACATCAAAATTAGTAGGAATCGAGCATCAGACTCTACCTACTACTGGGCCAAGCCAGATCGAGTCACAGAAGGACAATACAAAAATTTCAATAGTTGGTACTGATTCTACAGTTGGTGCATTAAAAGTTAACGACCTGCTTTAGCTAAAAACTAAGCACAAGGATGAGGATGGAAAAGGTATGGAAATCATTCCTTCACCTAAACCCAAGGTCAAGGGTAAAGAAAAGGAAACGATTACTGATGAGTTTGACCTTGTGGAAGACATTGTGATTCCTAATTGGGATCTTTCTAGCCTGACAACCGAGCATATGGACATCCTTGGGGAGCTATGGAAGAAAAGAGAAAAACAATAGAAGCTTTGAACTGATAAGAAAAGGAATAGAGTGCTATAGGACATCAAATGTATTTTCCTTGATTCACTAGATATTTATGTCAATGAGGAATACTCTATAATGGACCAACTTGTTGACATAGTCCACAAGTTTAATCACGATCTTAGTGGTTAGGAGAAATTACTGCAAAAGGCAGAGAGAAAATTATAGAATAAGGTTCTAGAGAATGTTGCAGGTAAGATTGCAATAGATCAAGTGAAGCTAACCACTATCATTAGCTCTCTAGAAACCACTGTGTATAATGTTGTGGAACTATTTGTAAAGTTGAGTGACACATCAAACTTTACCATGGAAATAAAGGATAAGCTTACAAAGATTGACAATGATTTGAAGGCAAGTGCAAGCCAGTTGGCACTTAATCCTAGTTCAATTTGAACACGTTTTGTTAAGATCAATTATCTTACTAAAATGTAGGTATACCTACTGAGGGAAGAAGGTAGAACAAGGGAATCCCTATCAGCAATACAGAGACTACTCCTTCCTCATATGGACGTCATGCAAAAACATATTGCTCATGCAAAGACACTCATCTATAATAACAACTTTTTAGTTGTAGAACTTATGATGGAGTTGTCTGTAGAAATTCAGATTGAGTTTCACATCCTGAAGGTGTTGCAAGAAAATTGGGACAATACTTTGTCTCAAATTTTGAAGGTACATAGTGATTTCCTTTCATATTTTGGTATTACCTTGTAGATATTCTTTTTAGCATTTGTGTCAAAAATAAGGGGGAAAGATAGAATTTGTATATACATGACAAAATATATGAACAAAGAAGAGGAAGATATATATAGCAGAGTTACAAAAATATTTTTGAAAATTAAAAAATAGAGTCAGTTGTAACCGAGTTGCAGAGCCATAGTCAAAACCGAGCAAGGACCCAATAACATTGTAAGGGGGGAGTTTTGACTTATCAGTTTGATCAGAGTTTGTTTTTGGTATGATAAGTGTTTTTTTCACTAATGCCAAAGGAGGAGATTGTATACCTTATGGAAACACATGTTGTCAATTCGTGCCAAAACACTTAGTCATTCATATGGTTACAGTTTTGACTGAGCCAGCAGCTTGAAGTGTTACCCGAGCTAAGCAGTTGCAGTGTCGACTGAGTAGTTAGTTCCAAACAGTATCACCCGAGTCACAAATGTTACCCAAGTTGCATACCATCTCCGAGTGATCAATGTGGCCTGAGCACCCAGTGTCAACCAAGTGCTAGAGTTTCTAGTTCACTGTGTCGCCCGAGTGTTAGTATATCACCCCAGTAGATTACTGGACCCAAGTATCAGTATTGGGCTGACTTAGTACATATTTTTCATACTATTTTATATGATAAGTAGTTGTCTTGTGGAGGTAATTGATTTGGATAGGGTATATATGTAAGACACTTTGTTCATTATAATTACCATGTAAGTAAGATATCAATCATCGGAACAAGATTGATGCGAAAATGAAGTGATAGATTGATTAGAAGGCTACATTAATATAAAGGTAGAACAGAGACTCATCTATCACATTCAGGTGATCATTATTACTTCAAAGGATCGTATTCAGTAAATTAGAGTTGCATATAAGATCATTCACTGGTTCATCCTAACAGGTGTATCAGTCAAAATCCTTTAACATGGCAGACTTAACAATCCTTGACAAATCTCCTAATAGAGTGCATACTTAAATGCATTGTATAAATCATTTCACAAGGTGGACCTAACAATCCTTATTGCTCCTAACAGGGCTGACATCATAAGTGGTCAATTGTAAGCCTTAATCGGCCAACTTTATTACTGCAGTTCTAAATCTTGTGGGTGTCATCCCCACCCCAGTTTTACTTTCTATTTGGAAGATTTCTAGGTAACTAAATATTTTGTCAATTGTTATGAATATTTATTTCTTTTATGTTCCATGCATGCAATTAGATTATTCAATTTAATAAAGGATAAAAGTGAATAAGTTTTATTGGTTCCTAATTCACCCCCCCTCTCAATCACCTAACCTACAATATATTTCCAACACTTTGATCTTAGGGTTAATCAAAAACTTAATCTTGATCTTCCCATAAGTAAATTCTCCATTCTTTCTCTTGTTGGCTGCATTGTGAATTTCCTTATGACCGATAGTGGTCAAATTCTGATAATTGACCTCTATATACTGATAACTCTTCCTTTGTTTTGATAATAATCTCAATAGGTATAACTTCTTTGTTTGACATCAATAAAAAAACTTAACATAATTCCAATATGCTCAATGATTTCCAACATATCGTAGATGAAGAGAAGGTGAATTATCAACAAAATATTGATAATATAACCAATCCACTCGTATACTGTAAAGTGGAGCACTAGAAACTAACCAAGATAGATAAAACACTAATGTAGTGTGGGAATAATTACCAGATATTCAATGCCAAAGTGAAAGAAATAAGGGAACAAACTGTTTATTGGGTCATCAGGAATACCAACATGAAAGTACCCAAGTTTGATGATATTTCTCAGGTGGTTATATCTCTAAACAGTACAAACAAGGTCTAGCAGCTCAAAAGACAATTGTAATGAATCAAGGAGAAACATATACTTCTTGACACCTATGTTCCAAAGCTTTTTTAAGTTTTAATTTCATGATTATCTCGTGATTTCTAAAGGAAGTTTTTTTTATATTATGTTTTGAATAGTTATTTTAAAACACAGTTTCTTTGTAACTATCCGAAGGGGATGTCAAAAAACTATGTATTCTAATTTGAAACTCTATGGAAAGGATCGATAGTTTTTCGTTCAAAATTCTCCCTTTTGGTTTGAAATTTTAGTGTGACTCGAATATTAAACTATTAATGTTGTTTATTTAGATTGATTTTAATTTTGTTAATTGTGATTAAGATATGTGGACCGGGGAATGATTCTTTAAATATCAAACTTTGTTTCAGGCTAAAGAAATTTAGTATTCTTTTAGATACTGTCTTAGTTTACTGGATTCTTAAATGTTGTTATCAGAAATGGGACTATTTTTTTATTAATTTTTTTCATATATCTCATCTTTGTGTGAGAAAAACTAAGTAGGGAAATACACACACACACACACACACACACCCTTGAGAAAGTTTTGTTAAGACAATTTATCTCCACAATTATACCATGGTGATGGATAATTGTTAGATGTCTTTCTTGCTCTCTGGTTAAGAGCATAACCCCCGTTTTTGGTAGATTAGTATTATTCATTGCACATTTGTATAAGGGAGTTGTACCTTTCAATTCAAAGAATAATTCGTGCCTTGTTTATTCTGTTGATCTATAATAGGGTAGTTTTGAAGGTTCGAGTCTTATTTTTGTTAAAAAGTCAATCTGTTAACCAACAAGTATATAAAGAACATTTTTATGTCACATATAAACATGATTAGGTAATAACTAGGTTCCATACAATAATAATGGTAATAAATGACATTTAGTGTAATCTTGAGATATACCCTTAACGAATAATCAATGCATATAAGAATAATAATTATAGTTGATATTTATTATTTTAATGACACTTTAAGCTCCAAACACACCTATGTGCTAAAGGAGATCCTAAACATGAATTAGGGACAAAGTCTAAAGATAGGGCATTACACGGGATATGCTTCTCAATTTCCACCCCCAACTATCTTAAAAGCATAACTCACTAAGGGGATTTTTTTTTTTTTGTTTTGGTTACTTTATTTATATATGATGAGATTTAGTTTGTTGGATAGTCATGGGAGTGAATTTGTTGATTTTTTTCCTATCAATCCTTTACGAAAGGCATTCTCATTAAATATAATTATTATTTAATTTTATTTATATTTTGTATTTTACTTTATAGCTATTATATATCTTATGTATTATAAATTATCAAATATAATTTTAGCATATTTTCATATTCTATAAATAATACATATATTTATATTATGCTATATTTATTATGTCTTTTATGTAGTATAAAATGTTAAATATAAATATTCTAAATAATACTAATTGAATTGATAATACGAAATTTAAAAATTATAATTCTTATTTTTCAAAATTTACTCATGAAAGAAAATTTTTAAATAGAAAAGAATTAAAAGGTAATATTATAATAATTAAGAATTTTAAAATTTTTTATGCTCATTAACTATGAATCAACTTTTTTGGATACATTTAAATTTGTTGATTTAAACACATAAAATTTAGAAAATTAATTTTGTATCATGTAATAATGAATAGCAAAATGCAAAGAAAAAGACAAAAAAAAAAAAAAAGGATGGTTGAGATCCATTCAATGGTCTTGCTTGTATATATATTATTTTATATTTTATTTATATTATTTTTCCCTTAAAATAAGTAACATTAAATATAAGTTTAAATGTCATCCATAACATATCAAAAATAAAAAGTTTCAATAAATGAAATATATATTATTATTTGATTAGTTTATCTATAATTAATTTATAATTTTTTTAAAATAATAGTATAGAAAAGGAGAGATAAAAAAGAAGAGATAGAAAGAAATATAAATGGTGAACACACAAGAAAATATAGAGAAGATGAGAGAGACAAAAGGATAAATATTTAGTTGACTTTCCATGCCTCTATATGAGGTACCCATTGCACATTAAAGTGCAATTGCTAATATATTTATATGCATTGCTTGGATTAAACTAATGGATTTTGATTTTACATGCAAATTCTCCAACAGGCGTAAATAACTTCTGTACGGGACCGTTTAGATTTACTGCATAACTTCTGTACGGGACAGCTTAGATTTCCCGTTCTTTGAATACGGGATGACAATTTACGACGAAACTCCGTTATGAATTGCCATTCTGGAATGAACAGGTCAATGTAAACGGTACGGTCAAGCGATAATTAGTAGATTTAATGTTTTCTTGACGCGATAACCTAAAAATATTTCTATTGACCCATCTCATATATATGAATCAGATGCCAGACAAAAATTAAATGCATGGCCTTTGAACAATGAAAAACGCGGATTTGAAGCGACGAATTTTCATATATATTAATAATTTTTTCGATCTTGTTGAGTGTCTTATACGCCACTGAATGACTGCAATTTTGAATCAGTCCTGCTTGTACGTTTAACGATATGGAATTATTCAATTCATCGTTTAACCATAGTGTCTTCTCTATAAATATGGTCGTCTTGTATGGGTTATATACCATCTTCATCCCCTATCTCTCAACATACATTATATTTCACCGTCTCTCCTCAACTGCTCTTCTGTTTCTACTGAGTTTTTCATTTGTAACGTGAACAACTTTCGGCTTTGCGAAAGAACGCTTTTCAGTAATCAAAATGGCGAGATCAAAGCTTATGAGAATCATGATAGTGCTTCTTTGTTCTAACCCTTTTGTTTGCTCTACAAGTTTCTGCTCGATATAACCTTAAGACGAGTGTATGTAACGATGCAGATGGTAACTACAACAAAGCAAGTTATAATCTATTTCAAGTTGTGGAAAGATTACCAAGATGTACCAATTGCGAAGGCAATATTACAGATCCTAACTGCTGCAAATAAATAAGGGATACATAAAGTAGTCTACTTTTCATTCATATGTACCGTGACATGGATATAACGTTCCAACAGCATAATTCAAATACAAAAAATTTCACCAATCTATTCTTTGTATAATTCCCTTCGATTTGCTTGAGAAAGAGGTTCTTTTTATCTATTATGTAGGAAGGATACTTGTTTTCAAAACACTTGTATTCGAAATTACATATGTGATCATAGATTTTTTATTTAATAGAAAGTAGAATGGTTTTGAATGAGTTCATTAAGGATCAAGTTTTACTTAAGTATAAGGTTTTAACATCATAAGGTCTTTGGAAATTTAAAAAATATTTAGCATTCATAAGAAATCTTTTGTAAAAATTGGATCATAACTATGAAGTTTATCCATGAAGAAAATAAATCCTCTGGTAGAAATTATTTCAAATACAAATGGTGGAAATATGAAGTTTTATTAACTCCACACTATTTAATGACATTGACAAAACTTTGGCAATAGTGCTATGGGGGTCACTCAACCACTTTTCACAAGAATTCAATTCAACATTATTCCTATCCCTACCCATGATCTGTAGGGTTCCACGAAAAGCACAATAGGGTATAAAGAGAAAAGAAGTGAATAGAGAAGTAAAACCAAAATTACCCATAGAAGAATAAAGTAGGAGAGAAGGAGAACTAAAAAAACACAAAGCATGAGAGGTTAGGTGAAGAAAACTATTAGTAATTATGGGTAGTAAAGGAAACAACAACATGCCCAAAATAGAGGCTATAAAACTGAGAACCCATTTGATTGAAAGGAGGGATAACACCTCATGTCCCTTGGAAATGGCATAGGGAGTTTAAAATCATGATGCACCATAAAGATGACATCTTAGTAGGCATGAGAATCATTAAAAAATAAAGTTTTAATCTCAAGGGGAATGGGTCATTGGCCCCTCCACCAATAAATAGAATTCTTAGCAGCATTGAAATTGGAAAATTAACTAGCTAGATTGTTTCCTCCTCTATAAATATAGGATACAGTGCATTCATCTAATGAGTTGATCATGTTCATGTAATGCAACATCATGCCTTAAATAGGCCATCTAAGCTTCTAGACACATTTCATAAAATTAACAATACCCAAGGAATTTGTTTGAAGCCACACCTTTCAGACAATGTTGTTTGTCAGGCTTCTGAATGGGAAGTATGTACATTAAATACAAAAGAAAAGAGACTATGCAATTTTTGTTTGTGGTTTAGTATGATGAGTTGTAAACCAAAGGTAGTCATTTTGTGTCACTCTCCTTATGGATGTTTACCTTTTAGGTATCTTCCCTATCAATAATTAACCCATTTCTTATGCTTGATCTTCATGTTTTGTCTTTCTTGTATAGTAAATGATTAAAAAAGAAAAAAAATTATTCCTACAATCGATTAATCTACATATTCAACCAATTTGACCTTCTCTTTCTAATTAAAATAAGGGGGATTTAGAATTCTAGAGCTTCCTCATAATGAAAAACATGAAGCTACACAATTGTTCTAGGGAAATTTTATTTAAACTTTTCATTTACAAAAAATAGCAATGTTGTGTTTAATGATGCTTAAATAATTCCACACTTTGAGCGATTAATGTCACCTTAATTACTTAGGTTAATCTATTAAATTAGTTATTAGATATAATAAAATTTATTTATATAGACACCAATTGATGTTTTTGTGTGCAATATATTATTGGCAGCCTTGGTATATCCTATGAAAATTATCTATCTTGTTGGAATAATGGAAGGGTGTGTACTGAGAGGGGAGGGGTGCATCAGTGCCCTTAAAAACTTTTATCAATTAACCTTAGTACTTATTTCTTGTATAACCGACCATTGTAGCTTTCCTACTTCATGCATGTAATATCATAGCTTAAACTGCGGCGGGGATGAAACCAACAAAGCTTCAATATCTATAGAATGGAAGGTGCATGTTAGGGCTACATGTTGTGATCACTTCTGATGATCTTACCCTGTTAGGAGTAACATGTTAGACTTTTTAATTCTACTCGGTTAAGATATTTCAGCAACACAATGTATGTGTGCACTCGGTTAAGATATTTACATAAAGACTATTAAGTCCACCTTCTTGAAGGATTTTTTATTTTTGCTACAATTTTTAGAGAGTAGACAAAAATATAGATGACCTGATAGCTTGCAATCTCGAATTTATGATTACAGATCCATTAAGTTCACAAAAGTGCATATCACCTATTGTGATGAATAATACCTTTGTTTTTCTCGGTAGCCTTAAGTGTAGTTCTTCATAACTGAATTCTTCGTTAACTGTCCTTCTGCATGAAAACCTTTGTTTGATCCATAGATATCCTGGTATGGCTACAATCATCATGTTCTTGATTTATTATGCATCTATATATAAAATATTTTGACGTAATTAGGTTTCACGCTTTTCTTGAACAACTCTAAGATCCAAGGTTTATAACTTAACCTTGATCTCCTAGTTTGCATGAATGCCATCAGTTAAATTGATTAAATCCATCATTTATGCTTTTCTTGATCCACAAGAAACAGTTGTCAAGCTAAGCAAAAAGCTATTTTAAAGACTAAAGTGCTTTAGCTGACATCTAGTTTAGATCCACATTTCTCGGTGTTAAAACTGTCAATCAGTTAGACTGGTACTTGGTGATGTCTTTGCTCACTTGATATACACTGCTTAGTTAATATAATCTACTTGGTGTTTAGAATGTTTCAGTGACCACTGTGCTCATTAAACACTATGCTCGGTGATCATTGTCGCTTGGTGAATGTTGTTGCTCAGTGAATGCTGACCGACTGACCAAAACTATCTGCTTGAATACTAATGACAACTTCTGATCCTTTAAGGATCATCAATCTCCCCCTTTGGCATTAGTATCAAAAAATGATATGTACAGTATATACCAAGTATGTTATACTTTTACAATGACTCCCCTATGTGCATGCCTCGGCATGTAGATACAATATATGTACATGTTTCCCCTTGTATGTACTTGTTTCCCCTTTTTTTGAAAGTAATGACAAAGATGTATAACTTAAATCCTATCAAGAATGTGCTTATGGGATTGCTTGATGTTTGCCATTAGTTTTTCCAATTTCTCCTTGAGGTGCTATAGGGTGATGTGCTCCAATGTGATTTGATCGTGCATGTCATAGATGCTTTCCGCTACTCACATCTCTAGGGTGGCAATTAGAGTCTTTTCCGTATTCATATGTGTCATTAGAAATGTGAGATTTGGTAGTAACAGGACTTGTAGATCGGTTACATCATCTCTTATTTTTCTTTCTTCCTTTTGTATTTTAAGTCTCAACCATTTAGATTCAACTAGCCTTCCATAATGCAATTGGAATACATTTGGCTGAGTTGACAGACTTTATGCACTATCTTTTAGATCTTCATTCAACTTAGCTATTTGTGCATCATGCTCGGTGGTGAAGTTTTCAATAGTACACAACTTTTGAACTAAGGAAACTAATTTTGAAATAACAGGTTCTAATGTTGTTACCAGTTCAGAAAGTTTTACCTTGTTTACTGCAACTTCTTGGCTGATTTTATCTATGAGTTTTTAGTAATATTTCTCTTCTGCTCTTTCTTCTATGACCTTCTTGGCATCTAAATTCTGTTGTGTGATTGCCTTGGTCAGAATGCTAGTTGATCAATGATGGGTGTATTTTGATCAATCGGTGTGTCAGGAACTATCTGCAGTAGAATATCCTTTGCTATTTCCAAGACTTGTATATTTTTGTGTTCAATTTTGAGATTTTCTAGTTGTTCTTTCCTTTTTCATAGCTCCCCATACCTTGATAATGACTCAGGATGAAGTGTTCTAGGATCACAGTTAGGTATGTCTATGATCTCGTCAAGGGTAATGGGTGCTTTATTTTTCTTGTTCTTGTTCTTGTTCTTCAGAATGTTGCTTGATGTAGGGTAGTGAGGAATGATAGGAAGAGCCTTTTGTTGCTCGATTTCTATCATTGATATCTTGGCAGGTGTGGTGCTTTTTCTAGGTTTCTTGGTCAGTACCTGTTGGTCAGTTGTAGATGTCTCTACAACAACCTTGTCTTGAATTGCAACCTTGTCTTCCTTTCCACTATCCTTGGTGGGTGCATCACTCTGTTTATCCTCTCCATTTTCATCTATTTTCTTTTCCTCTTGTTCCTCACCTTTGTCCATTAGTGTGTTTGTTTCCATCTCAGGTGTTTTCTACCTTGCTTCTATCATTATATTGAAATCTTGTATCAATAAAGGCATATTGCCTGGTATTTGTACCTGTACAACATTTGTAGTGTCATGTTACTTTGTTTGCTCAGTGGCAATATTTACATCTTCATCAGCCTTTACATCATTATCAAAATCAACATGAGTTATATCTTGTTTTGTTATGTCTATTTTTTCTCCTAATGATTGCAATATCGGAGGAATATCATCCATGGCGTTACTTACCTTTGTGGTTAAATCAATAGGATTGATATCCTCGGTGTCGTTGATGAAAATGTGCTCGGGGCTCAGTGCGGCCTCCTTTTCCTCGGTGTGAGAAGTCTTAGTGAGAGCTAGTATTTTCTTGCGTGGATTAAAGATATGAGTCCAAATCATATTTTTTTCTATAACAATATCTTCGAGCTTGTTCTGCAATACCTTGTATTCTCTTGTTTTTGCAGAAAATTTCTTTTCATGCTCCTTCATTGTTGATTCAATTTCTTCAATTATGGAATCGGCCATGAACTTAACTAAGACTCTTTCTCTCATCTATTTTTCCATGTGTAATGCATATGTCCACCTTGTTGATATTTTATCTTGTAGCTTCTTTGCAATATGACTGCCAAATTGTCGAGGTACACATTTGTATGCTACCATCATTTTAATGATTTCTTCTTCTATTTTGTTCTGATCCTCGGTAGATAGATTTACCCATTGTCTAACCTTGTGATGTGATATATGGTTAGTATTGATGTTTGACTCTGCAATTTCATCAATTATCTTTGGTATTTTGGCATTTTCTTCTTGGATCCTCTATTCTCTTTCTACTTTTGCAATATCATCCTTATCCTCTCTTCCTCTTACATATCTCTTTCATTGTCTTAGTGATTTTTGTTTGGTTGAGGCTTTTGTTTTCATATATGTTTTCACTGTGCCTTTCTTCAATGGTTGTGAGTCTACCTTAGTTTTTTTTCTTCTTGTCCTAGGTGCAGCTGTTACATCAGTAACTTTTGTTTTCTTTTCCTTTGGTGGCTCTGCATTTGATTATGTAGATTCAGAATCACTTAGTTCTTTACCTTCACTGACAAGTGACTATTGCTCGGTGATATCCTTTGTTTTTTCCAACTCTTCATCAGTTACCAAGAGTTTCTTCTTAATTATTTTCACCATTTGAGTTTTCTTCTTCCCTATCTTCTTGACCACCAAACTAGTCTTTATTCTTGACTTTGCTTCCTCATATGTACCAGATTTTCTTATAGATTTGTCAACTAGTTCATTTAGTAGGGCTTCAATGGCTCCTGTTTCCTGGTCTATGTCAATTTCATATTTCATTGGTGGTAACCATGTTGTTCTTGGGTTGGCAGCTTTGATGAGTGTAGTGTCGATGCCCACTACAAAACATATCCCATCTTTGTATTTTTCAACCAACTATGCAGGGATTCTCATCCTCTTTTGCATCCTATCCTTAAATGATTTAAATTATCCATCCAATAATGAAATGAAATTGTCTCCTAGTGATTTAATGTAATCACTAATGTATGTTGTGATTGGTCGGTTGTGTCCCATGTGACATTACTGACTGAAGGAAAGAAGTTCTAAAAGTAAAATAATGTGCACATTAACAGAGAAACAAACTTACATGTATTAGACTAGGTTGATCTTATTGTTCTCATGTTTTCTTCTAGTTGCTTTAGTAGAATCTCTGCTAGGTCTAGTTGTACTCATTTCTTTACTATCTTGTATGTTGTGTCAACTTCTCCACAAAAAATGTTGTTTATTCTTATTGCTTGAAATATCTTGTCACATATGTACCAAATTTCATCTTAGGGTCACTGATTTAAGTCACTTTCAGACCTTTTCCCTCCCATCCAGCTCCAATTAGCTTTTCAATCTCCAGGCGTCGAGGGTGTCTTAGGGATTTTGCATTCTCGGTGATTGGGTAACCAGTCACTGCATTAATCACATCCTTTGTGATTGCCTTAGGTTCCTCTAACCACATTTTAATATCATGCACTCGGCTGAGCATAATGTGAATCCATTCTATCTTGAATCCTTTTGGGAATAGTAGGGCATTTGTTAACCCTTTCACTTTAATGTGTTTGTATTCATCCCTTAGGTTTTCATCCTTGCATAGCTTCTGATAAGCTTCTTCAAGTTCAACGTCTCCAATCTCTACAACTTTGCAGTGAATGTATGCTCAGATGTCTTCGACCAGATAAACCCTAGGTGGGATACTTGAAAGTGCTCCCTTTTCATCGGGTTGAGCAGAAATCTAAGGAAAGAACTTGTAGTTAGGTTCTTCCCAGGTCAATTTCTTGATAAGAACAACCTTCTTATTCTTTTCCATTTTGATCTTTGTGGTTCGGGAAGTGGTTTCCATTGTTTGTAAAATTAGGGTTCTTTGTAAATAACCTGATAGCTTAGTAGGTCTTGATACTCACTAGATGTTTGCGATGAGTGCTTAAAAACTGTTGGTTTTTTCTTTGGAGGTGCTTTGAATCGCTCTCTAATGTTGTCACTATGAATCACTCTTCTCTCTTTGTAATTCTCTCTTAAATGTTGGGTGAATGAATGAGTTCACGTTTGTCATTTTAAAAGAAAAATATAACCTAAGTGATGCATTAAATGCCTCACCTACCACTCAGTTGACAAAGCAAAGATGCTCGATTAACACACTAAAATACTTCAGCTCGGTGACTATACAATACTCGGTACAAAGTTTCCACTTGATTGTCTTCAATAAGTTTACCGATGATGCTCGGTATATAGTATCAACTCAGTTATCTTTCATATGTTTACCGACACGCAGTTTATGCTTGATTTATATTAACTGTCTAGACTAAATTCACAAAACATAACATGCAATACCATAGTGCATCTTCGTTCATGCTAATTTGGCATATTCTCAATGAATATAGGAACTAATGTGAAATACAACTTTGTAGAGTGTATTCCCATACTTAATTGTATTTCTTAGGTGGGGGTGGTTGAATCACCTTATTCATTAGATGAGGTGTCACCAATTGTAGTGCTGAGTCCAACATTATGATTATTTTAATCTCTCCTCCACATTTGATTTCTCATTCTCCTGATGTCTTCAATAGTATTTCCATTTGCAAAAGTGCTTGACTATGTCACTAGGTCTCTGTATTCCTTACTTAAGTGACCGACCGTATGATAGTGTAAGCATGCCATTCCAAGGTTATTCTAGTTTCTACATCTTCTTATCCATTTTCTCATACATTTAGCATATATATGTCCATATCTACCACATTTTGTGCAATTTACCCAAGTGTTGTAATGCCATACATATGTATTACCAACTCTTCTTGGTTGATGTGCATTTTATTTTTCTTTGGGTTTCCAGACTTTCTTTATCATATTCCTGCATTCGTGAGATGTGTGTCCATGCATGTTGCAAGTGGAAAAATGTTTTTCCATGAAAGATTTCTTCTTTGGTTTGTTCAGCTTAGATCTACATTCATGTGCTTTGTGTCCATGGTTGTTACTGTTATAACAATTACCTATGAATGTAGAAGTAGTTTTAGGAATACCTTTTTCTTTGTATTTGCAAACATTTGATGTGTGGCCTTGTTTTCCACAGTGATTGCATGAGCTCTTCTTTGGTCTTGGGTTTGTGTATAAATTCCTTTGATAAGCTTGGTTTGATTATTCTCCATGCTCTGTATACCCTAAACCAGTATTATTGTTGAGTCTTTTTTGTCTATTCATAAATTCATCCATTCTTTTTGTACTGTCTTCAACTTTCCTGATCATATCATTATGCTATTGCTGAATCTTTGCTTCATGTTTTAGTTTCTCATTTTCTTCTTTTAGTTCACCAATAACTTCCAATTTTCCATTAAGTTTTGAGTTTACTAGGTTGGCCCTATGACTCATAAGAACTATTTGATTGGTTATCTCAATGTGATGTTCAGTAACTCTTTGTATCTCAGATTTGTTCTCTTGCAATTTTTCAGTATTCTTTCTCCTGTCATCAATAGCCAAAGTTCTTTCTTGTTCAAATTGTCTTGCATTATTCATAACATCAAACATTCTTACCATCTATGTCTCTTGAATGATCTATAGTACTTTTACTGGTTCAGTCCGATGTTGATTGATTTTATTTAGATTTGTAATGCTTCCTTCAGATGTGTTAGATGTATTACCAGATCCAAATCTAGATGAATCAAATAGGTCAGGTATCTCTTCTTCATGATAGTCGGTTTTATTGTAGTGAGATACCATGACATTTCTTTCAGCTAATATGTCTTTCATTTTGTTTCTTTCCTCTTTGTATTGCTCAAATAAAATTTGTATTTGCAACTTATCATTCTTAATATTTTTATCAAGCTTATAACTTTCCATTGTATGATATTTTCTTTCAAGTGATTTAAAATTTTCCAAACCAAGAAACCTATCTCTGATACCAATTATTGGAATAATGGAAAAGTGTATACTAAGAGGGGGTGGGTGAATCAGTGCCCTTAAAAACTTTTATCAATTAACCTTAGTACTTATTTCTTGTATAATTGACCATTGTAGCTTTCCTAATTCATGCATGTAATATCATAGCTTAAATATAAATGTATGAAATCAAACATTGAAACATTCATGAAACTCATATACCCATGACACAAGTATTTGGTAATGCAGAAACCCTTGTCAGAAGGTAAAATTGTGGTGGGGATGAAACCCACAAAGCTTCACTATCTGGAGAATGGAAGGTTCCTATTACAGCTACAAGTTGTGTCGACTCGGTTAAGATATTTTAGTAGCACAATGTATGTGTGCACTCGGTTAAGATATTTACATAAAGACTGTTAAGTCCAACTTCTTGAAGGATTTTTTTTGTTTGCTACAATTGTTAGAGAGTAGAAAAAACTAAAGATGACGTGATAGGTTGAAATCTTAAATTGCTGATTACAGATCTATTAATTTCACAAAATTGTATATCACCTATTGTGATGAAATACCTTTGTTCTGGTTGGTAGCCTTGAATGTAATTCTTCATAACTAAATTCTTCTTTAACTATCTTTCTATATGGAAACCTTTGTCTGGTCCATAGATTTCCTTGTATGGCTACAATCATCATGTTCTTGATTGATTATACATCTATATATACAATGTTTTGACCTAATTTGGTTTCATGCTTTTCTTGAATAAATCTAAGATCCAAGCTTTACAACTTGACCTTGATCTCCTAGTTTGAATGAATTCATACAATCAGTTAAACTGGTTAAATCCATCATTTATTCTTTTCTTGATCCACAAGAAATGTCCAACTAAGTGAAAATCTATTTTAAAGACTAAAGTTCTTTAGCTGATCCGTGTAGTTCATATCCTCTTTTCTCGGTGTTAAGGCATTCTCTCGGTTAGACTGGTGCTTAGTGATGTCTCTGCTCGGTTGATATACTCTACTTGGTGTTCAGAATGTTTTGGTGACCACTGTGCTCGGTAAACACTGCACTCGATGATCACTGTCACTTGGTGAATGATGTTTCTTGGTGAATCCTGACCGACCAACCAAAATTGTCTTCTTGAATACTAATGACAACTTCTGATCCTTTAAGGATTATCATATCTTTCTCTAGGTCTCTTCTAAATAAAATATTTGAATTAATTTATATAGAAATGTTGTTGAACTATATCTTATAAATAATTTAGATAATTGTCATATCACAATCAAGATTTAAAATTTACGATTGTTGCCTAATTGGAATAATTACATATAAACCATTGTTACTTAAATATCATAGTAAATGAAAAGATAATTATTGCATGGTGTCAAAGCTAGAACAATAATTTTCTACTTGTTAGTGAGAAAAAAGACTAAAGTAACTTAGGAAAGTGATATGATTTTGGATACATATATTATTAACAAGAGATTAATGTATTTTGTCATAGATGATTAGCTATAATATGGATCAGGCCACTCAATACATTCACAATAACTATATAGGACATGTGTTGAAGAATAAAATAAGGTTCACAAAGGTAACCCTAACAAATCTTAGGTGCAGTCACTGAAGCATTAGTTGACCCATAACATTGGTTAAGGGACTAGTGTTGACTAAGCAGTTATGAAGATTATAATAAAATATTCTAAAGGTCAACAAAAACATTAGAGACTTAGTATTTCCGTAAAAAAGTGAGAGCATCAATTTTTGATGCCTAAATTTTCTCTTTGAATTTTCTGGGAGGCTCTTTTATGCCTTCAACATTTTCTAATAGATTAAATGCTTGCTAGGTTCTTCACTAACATGACAGAGGAAACTTCTAGTTTTTTGTACATTTTCTAATTCAAAGATAGGGAGACTTACTTTCATCTCTTTTAAATCATAAAATACATATTGATCCATTCTTTCCACCTTGGATTGCTTTATCCCTCCATGGTGCCATGCTAAACATAACCTTTAGGAAAACCATGATTTATATTAGTGATTGGATTTCAAGTTATCTGATAGTTATTGGGAGGGGAGAAAGTATTGAAGAGATTATTTTTTTTATAAATCTTTTGATTGTAATGGACTTTGTTTTTCTATTTAGTTTATAAATCCTTTGATTTTTATAGACAAAACTCTTTTACCAATAAATTTCATTGTTCCTTATTTGAGGATGTAAGAATAAGCAAGACTGCAACTTCCAATATCAAAATAATTTGATTGAAGGTAATTTAAGACTATGATTCTTTTCCTCTAGACTATGTGATCTCATTTCATTCATTCTTTACTATAAGGAAATAAATAAGCATAGGCCCATAGATGTTTTAAGAGAAAGGATGACCAAACTCTTTTAACAAGTAGATTCATTATTTCTTATTTGAGCATGCAAGAATAAGCAAGACTACTACACTCTAATCATGATCCATTATAAAAAACTAATATAAACAATAATTTCATTAAAGATAATTTAAAATGATGATTCTTGGCCTCTAGACTACGTGATATCATTTCTTTAATCCATTACCACAAGTAAACAAATAAGCATAGGACCATAGAATTTTTACGAGAAAAAGTGACAAAATTATTTTAACAAGTAGTATCATTGTTATTATTTGAGCATGCGACGATAAAAAAGACTGCTACTTCCTAATCAAGATTTCTAATCAAAATTTTAACATTGAAACGAATTGGACTAAAAATAACTTGAAAGAATTTGATTGAAAATAACTTAAAATAATTTTATTAAAAATAACTTAAAACAATTTGATTGAAGATAACTTAAGACCACGGTTCTCGACCTTTAGACTATTTGATCTCATTTCATTGTTTCATCACTCTGAGAAAACAAATAAGCATAAGCCTATAGAAGTTGTAAGAAACAAGGTGCCAAACTCTTTTAACAAGTAGTTTTATTTCTTTTTACTTGAGCATGCAAGAATAAGGAAGGCTACTACTTCATAATCATGATTTATTATCAAAAATCCAATATCAAAAATGCTAATTCATAATAACAATCCATTATAAAAATCCAATATTAAAAAGAATTTGATTGAAGGTAACTTAAGATTTATTCTTGACCTCTAGACTGTCTGATCTCATCCATTACATAAGGAAAAAAATAAGCACATGCCATTATACATTTTTAGAGATAAGGTGACTAAACACTTTTACCAAGTAGTTTTATTATTCATTATTTGAGTAAGCAAGAATAAGGATGACTAGATATATAATTGTAATTTTAAATTTTCATTTACAACTATTCTTCAACTTAAGTAAGGTAGCTAGAGTGGGTTTACAAAGATTCATGGGGTTCGTTGAAGTGGAAAATCCTTGTAAGTATTAAAATATTCCATGCATTTCATTCATATAAGGAAATGAATAAGAAAAGGCCCACACAAGTCTCAAGAGACACGGTCCACTATGTAATAAACACTATGGAAAAGACATGCATCAGGATAGGGTTGGGCCTCCCATCTCAACCTCACTAGCTCCAGATGATCATCACACAAGCACTCCACCTCAATGAATCCCACATGATCACACTCTGTCATGCCCAAATTATCAAACTTCTTCTTCACAGCACACGACATACTCTACTTCTAAGTAGGAATCATGTGAGATGGGTAAGGAAGAGAAGCCTGGCATGCCTTAGAAATATACCTCCTCACAGCCTCCTCCAGACGCTCATCCATAGGCATTCTGTGCCCACCACCTTTTACACCCTCCACAATATGCCCGAAACCATACACACACCTTCTGCAAAAATTCTAAATCTCAGGATGACAAGTACAGTCAGGAAACCGAGCATTGTTGTAAGGTTGAAGGCCAACGGTCACACCTTTCCATCCATACAATGACTATTGGTCTTTGATATATTGTAAACTATTAAATAAATGAGAGGGGGGTGAATCATTTATCTCTAGATGTCCTATAGTCCCAAATTCTCCCAGATGTATATAAAAACAATTTCAAACATATAAATTAACTCGGTGAAATGTAAACTATGATCTCAAACTTTAGTTACCAAGTTGTCTAGTCATCTACCGAGTAGCAGTAAAACAATACTGTGATTACCATTCAATGTAGATAAAGTAATGTCTAAAGAAAAATAACAATCCAAAACAATCATACACATTAACACAAATTTTTAACATTGGAACCCTGCCAAGGGAAAAACCACTTGGGACCGGTAACCCAAAATATTTCACTCTTCTGAAATGAGCTCGGTTAAGAGACAACCTTGTTAAAGGTTACAATGCACACTATTAAATGTGACCTGGTTAGAGGATTTATCACTAATATTTCTCCCTTGACCAATGATTCACTATGGGGTCAATAAGAAAATACTCAACATTCATTTGAAAGTCATGATAAAGACTTTCACATCCTACTAGGTTAAGAGATTTATCTGTAATAATGGTTAAATTGATACAGTAATGATCTGATTCAAATACAACTTTGTTTGTATATTTTCATATCTATGCTAAGTACATAATACCTCTGATCAATTTTTTCACTTCAGCTCCTCTAATTCTTCATACTCTATTCTGCTTAGTAAATTATTTGTCCTTTGTCACCCGATGTTGTCTGCAGAAATGCTTGGTGTTGTCTTCAACTAGTTTGATTAGTCATGCATGAAGTTTTGATGTATGCACATCAATACGTCTTAATGAATCTATTGTCTCTTATATAGACATCATAGCTCATTTAATTTCTATCCTTTAAATTTTTCCTCTTAATCTCCATAGTTAATTTTGTTGGAAATAATGGAATGGTGTGTACTGAGAGGAGAGGGGTGAATCAGTACCCTTAAAAACTTTAGTTAATTAACCTTAATCATTTAGTAATTAATTTGAAAAAAATGATGTGATGATGATTGTAGAACAAGAGCATATCTAAGGATCAAAGACAAATTTTTATGCAAAAGGACAACAAAAGATGAAATAGGTTATCAAGAACCAGATTCAAGGCTTTTGAGCATAACAGAGGTATTGATTAGTCACTATAGGTGACACATCATATTGTATTATTTATTGGATATGTAATCAGCAATTCTAGATTGCATATACTCAGGTCAATAAGTATTTTTGACTACATTCTAAGAGGTGTAGCAAATAGAATAAATCCTTTGAGAAGGTGGATTTAACAATCCTTTGTAAGTCTCTTAACCTAATGCACACTAAATAGTGTTGCTAAAGCTCTTAACAGAGTAGACCTTAACCAATCTAAACATGTTACTCCTAAATGGGCAAGATCATTAGAAGTGATCAAACTTGTAAGCCTTAACTGGCCCCTTCCATTCAGTAGATAGTAAATTTTTGTGGGTTTCATCCCCACTGCATTTTTAACCTTCTAACAGGGGTTTTCAGTGTTACCAAATATTGTGTCTGAAGGAATTATATTTTTCCATTAGTATACTTAGAGAAAAACATGCTCTGCACCATCGGTTTACTCTACACCGACAGAAAGGGTACAACACTAACCGATGACAAAGTTACCTGAAAAACACTGTTAAGTGTTATCCGATGACAAAAAGGTAAAAGGCTACCCGATGAGTAACAACAAGTGCTACCCGATAGAACAACAAAGAGAGGAACCCAACAGATATAGGGAACCCAATGAATAGTTCAATCAAGGAGCACCGACAAACTTCAAGTTCAAAACTGACGACCAAGAACCGATAGTCAGTTACATCCCACAAAAAGTGGATCTGATTTTCCATGTCAGATAAATCACTAAAGTTGTATTTATAGCTTCTTGATTTGATTTAAAGTCCATTATGTGTGGATGAAGCAATGTATTTATTATTGTTTTAATTAGTTTTACTGATTTAAAACATGCAAACTAAAGATCAAGATCAAGTTGTAAATCTTGGATCTAAGAGTTAAACATTGTAATGCGTAAATTCCAAGATAGGTCAAATACTTGTATAAATAGGTGCTCAATTCATTAAGAAAGTAAGTTTTTCAATGAAGATAATAGAAATAGAGGGAATCTAAAGAGAAGATAGAGAATTTAGACAGAAGGATAGAAACAAAATCAAATCAGTTTTCAAGAACAGAAAAGAGGCTACCGACAAGCAGAGAAAAGGTATTCATCAATCACTTAAGGTGATATTATTATTGTAAGAGCTTTAGTGGATCTGTAATCAGCAATAGTAGATTTCATACAGTCAGGTCAACATTTGTACTCATTCTAAAAAGTGTAGTGCACATATGAAATCCTTTCAAGAAAGGTGGGCTTAACAGTCCTATTGTAAATCTCATAACTAAGTGCACACTTAAATCAGTGTTGCTAAAGCTCTTAATAGAGTAGATATTAAGAGGTCTCTACCTTAATACTCATAATAGGGTAGATCATCAGAAGTGATCAAATTGTAAGCCTTAACCGGCTCCCTTCCATTCTGCAAATAGTGAAGTTTTGTGGGTGCCATCCCCACCATAGTTTTTACTTTCTAACAGGAGTTTTCTGTGATACCATATGTTGTGTTATGTGTTTTATACTTTTTGTTATACACTGAATTTGCGCCTCTGATCTCAAGCTCTCTTGGTCTTGATAATCCAGTATAACAAGGGAATCATCTCCAGGTTGTGGGACCTATGCTAACTGAGATGAAACCTCCAAGTTCTAGGC
>MU225546.1:820996-832197 GCA_018584345.1 Thuja plicata
AAAAGAGACAAGGTTGACACAATTCAACAAGTTGATCCAAAAGTTGAAGCTCTGCATATTACTTCTCACAATGAGTTACAGACTCATACAAAAAATACACCAAGGACAAAGAAATGTCACAGAGCATACCTTCTGCATAAAAATGAACTCCTGGGTTACAAAATCTCTTATCTCTGTCAAGAACTCAGAAAAGTTATAGAATAGCAAGAACAAAAGAAGAAGAACCGACCCTTGCAAAATGCAAATTTTATGCTATATATAGGGCTCAGACCATCTTGGGATCCCTTAGGATGCAACAAGCTTCAGATGATCATAGAAAACCCTAACCCTAAAAACATAGGAGAGAGGAAAAGAGAGAGAAGGTGGTCGAGAATGACCGAGTCAAATAGATATTCATGGATATTTTCGTGCTCCTCCTCGATCTAGCAACTGGAAATCAGATTTGGTAGATGATGGAGCATAGCATTTACGTTTACTCTGAAAGTCATGCACACCTGTTCACCTATATTTCTCTGTAATAACTGTCTTTCTTGTCTGTGAACAATGCATAGCCAAGTGTTCATCTTATCCTTGCCCAGGACTTCTTCTCCTTCCTCGTGGCACTTCTGGAAACTTAGTCATAACTTTGCTCTTCCCTACAACATGCTGAAACTCTCTTTTCAGTTCTGGAAATCCCTCCAAACTGAGAAAACTACCTTTCGTCAGCTCATAATCTGTCTGGTCTCTTACTCGCCTAGGCTTTACTCTGTTTAACCTTATGGCTCAGCGACTGCGCGACTACCACTTCGTTCAGCTCGTCGCAGACTCGCAGACCATTTTCCTTTCACGTCCATTACTCAGTGAGTGAGTGACGAGGCCTTGCTTTCTGCTCATCGTACACTCGCGAGCACTTTTCCATTGTTCTGAACTGCTCAGTGACTGCACGATGACATCTTTATTTTCTGCTCGTTGCATAGTCGGGGACCCCTCTTATCAGTCAGCATGTGCCCCTAACCTTTTCAGCGACAACGCGACTACCCTAGGCGCTGAGTCGGGAGTACTTTTCTCGTAGGGCACTTTGATCACCCGACCACGCGTCCACCGTTGGATCTTCTGAGCTTTGCATCTGACAGCTGGCACTTAATCTCTTGAAAACTGAGCATGCCCTTAAATTATCCAGCGATCCTGCGACTAAAGGGAAAGAATACTAAGTCTCGAAGTCGCATGATAAATTTCCTTCTTCACACGATCAAGCGACTGAGGACCCACATCCACCTGATATATGCCACCTGTCACACATCCACTGGTCCATCTATTTGCATTGGGAAAGCTGTGTCATCGTGCCGATCTAGCGACAAGACAACTGAGTAAAATTTACTAACATCAAACAGTTAGTCGCGAGGTCGGAAGTGTTATCTTTTAACTGTCTTTTATCACGAGACCACGTGACTGAAAAGAAAGCTTAACTGTTTGTCATGGCTGGATCAAGTGATCATGCGACATGAAGAAGATTGCAAAGTCGGAAGACTTTTCTTTGACTGTTGAATCCTTCATGCGATCAAGCGACTGAGGGCGGGGCCCATTCTTTATGTGACTTATAACATAGATCTGGCGACCTCGCGACCAAAGAACAAAAGCTAAGTCGGGAGACATTAGGGGAATATTCCAAAGTGTTTTTAGACTACACGACAAAGGGAGACGCAGAGTTGGGAGAAGAAAAGGAATATTCACCTAGGGTAAAGCGATCAGGCGACTTGGAAATAAAGCACATGCTCTAAGTGATTTAAAAAGGTAACCTCGAAACATAACAGCCAAGGGTCTAGGGTTTATTACTTCTTTTGCATGAAAGACTTAGGGTTTAAGGGTTTAAGCAGAGCAGACATGAACCCTGGGAAACAAGACAGATGAAGCAAGACAGGACAAACCAGGCCAATTTGCACAAAAAGGAAAATTTGGGCAACACTTTCATGAATATTTTTATGATTGTTTCAAACTATTAAAGTTTATGAATGAACAATAAATGCATAAGAAAGAACAACAGTAATGGTTGATAATACAGTAATGAATGATTACTAATGATGAAGTGTAAAGGTTGTTAAAAGTTTTAGAGGTACTGATTCACTCCTCCCCTCTCGGTACTACTTCCCATTAATTCCAACAATTGGTATCAGAGCTGAGTCTCTTCTTGTAAATCTTAAAGGCTTAAGAGTAAATATCATACAATGGAGAAGTACAAACTTGATAAGAATATTGAGAACAAAAAGCTTTAGATACAGTTATTATATGAACAGTATAAAGAAGCTAGAATCAGTATGAGAGAGCTGTTGGATGAGAGTAAAGGTATGGCTACCTAGAGTAATGAAAATATTACCAAGAAGAAGAAATTCCAAATTTCTTTGAGTCTTCGGGATCAAATACAAGCAAAACATCAGATACATCAAAAGAAAACATCACAAATCTAAAGGAGATTAATCAACATCTGAGAGAAAATAAAGATGCTTCAAATTGGTCAAGAGACCCAGATGGTTAGAATGATTGATGTAATGAGTTATACAAGACAAGCTGAAACAGAAAGAACACTTGCTATTGATGACAGAAGGAAGATTACAGAGAAACTACAAAAAAAAAAGAATTGGAAATTCAAAGACATGCCGAGCATCATCATGATCTCACAAATAATATTATTCTTATGAGCCAAGAAGCAAATAGAATAAATGTGGAACTCATTGAGAGATACAAATTATCGGTTAACTAAGAGAAGAGAATGAAAAGCTAAAACATGGGGTTAGAATTCAGCAACAACATAATGTGATTATCACAAAGGCTGAAGAAAGAAATAAAAGAATGGATGAATTTCTTGAAGGACAATGAAGACTCAACAAAAAAAATTATATAGGCTTTACCGAAAATGGAGAATCATCAAATCTAGCAAAACCAAAGAATGTATATGAAAATCCAAGACCAAGAAAGCTGACATGCAAGCATTATGGAAAGCAAGGGCACACATCAAATGTATGTAGAGGTAAAATGAAAGGTATTCCTAAATCCTTATATACATTCATAAGATTATGTTATAAATGTAACAAGAAAGGACATAAGGCTTATGAATGCAAGAACAAGATAGAACAGCCAAAGAAGAAATCCTACATGGACATATACTATCCTACATGCAAGATGAATGGGCACACATCAGAAGAATGCTAGAAAAAGAAAAGGCAAGCATGGAAGCCTAAAAGTCAAGAAGTCCCTTATCAACCAAAATTAATAGGTAATAAATATACATGGGATTACAATACATGGAAAAATTGTACAGCATGTGGTAGATATGGTCACATTGCTACAAACTGCATGAGAGCTTGGACCAAAAGGTCTAGAGGTTGGTCAAACCATGGAATGACATGCTTACACTATCATAAAGTTGGTCAGCTCAAGAAAGATTGCAAAGGCCGATTGACAGAATATAGCACATATCCTAATGGAAACACCTTTGAAGATATCAGAAGGGCTAGAGACCAAATGGTGGCACCCCATCCAATGGATCTGGTGACACCACCAAACCCACTTGAGATGAACAAGTAAGTATGGAATTGCACTATATCAAGTCATATTTTGCATCAGTTCTATTATAAAATTGATACATATTCAAAATCTGCATGAATAAAGATGCATATTATGTTACTTGTTACAATTTTGAGAAAGTAACCTTGTCGGTATACTCATGCCGAAAATCATTGGTGAAAAAAGAAGATAAGTTTCTCTACACTTACCGGAGATTGTTAGTCAACTTACAAAGTGACTAAGTTTCTAATATAACCCGACACCCGTCGGTAAGAAAGGGAAAGTTAATAGTTGTCACTATAGAATATCGATATCCGTCGGTACAAGAAACATTGTTAAAACAACTATCCCGGGAAACTCAACTTCACCGACGATGTTTTGAAAAGTCTTCCCGAAGAAACCCGTCTTCATGTCCCAATGAGTTGTTGAGCATTTATTACAAAGACTTAGGTCAAAAAGTCTATAAATAGTCGATGGGACAACTTCATTTTTCACCCACGATTTAAAGAGAAAGTAGAGAAAAAACAAAGTGATTAAAGAACATAAGGCAGAAGCATTCACAAATCAATTCAGCACACAGCAAACATATCTTTCATCACTATTGTGAATTGAAGTAAGTATCAAAGGCACTGAAAGATCTCTGTCATTGTTTTTATCAAGAAAGCCCTAATTTCCATAATACTCTAAATACTTGAAATACAATGGCAACCACCTCAAGAACTGCCAAGATCAATAATGATAAGAGGAATGTGGTTAAGCTAATCAAGAATAGTACATGTGTTGAGCCAAAATATAAGATCTGCCCAGAAATTGCTTCGAAACCCAATGACACCAACACATTTTTGAAAATTCCAGCTAGGGTTTTACTCATAGAAGATGTTAGGTCTTATATTCACTACAAGATCACAGAGATAGGTGATCTTGAAATGCATGAAGCTTATAAGAAGCTCTGTGATGCCGAAGGGAAACTGAAGGAAGAGCATAAACACTTGGAGGTCAAAGGGTTAACTAATGCCCTATATTTCCTAAGGGAATTCAAAATAGAATGGATAAGGTTAGTCTTGAGTAGAATGTATGACAAGAAGCTGTGGTTAAACCAACCCAAACAAATAACTAAGGATGTTCTTCATGCTGTCACTGGTTATCCGATAACTGACAAGGCTAGGGAACACAAATATCCATCCATGAAAGAATTTGAAAAACTCACCAATGCGACATCAGACAACAAAGATCTTAAAGTAAACACAATCACCAACGAAGAACTCAAATTTGGTGCGTGTGTAGTTTGGTACAATATTTTTCAAGCAAGCAGATTGAACATTATTTCTGCAACATCAGTAAGCACAACTTACAAGATTGTGACAAAAGGAATCCAGATGGATCTATGTGAGATCCTGTTAAAATAACTTGATAAAAATATGTACACAATCAGGTCTACAAAGACCAACACATGTAAGTTTGGATCACTTATCATGTGTATCTTTTTCTATTTTCAAGAATACTTTCCTTCAGTAGGAAAAGTAGTATGGGACACTACCAAACTGGTAACACAGTAGATTAGTGAAATGATTAAATCACTAGGGGATAATTTTGAGTCTATTATGTCTGCATACTTCCTTGAGTTCAAGGAAAATATGATGGAAATAACTAGGATTCCTGAACAGCTAGTGGGTATGTGCAGGATCATGGTATGCCAAACTAGGCCTTAAGTAGCAATGAAAATGAAGAAAATTAGGGTTAGGAAAGTTGACATAAAAATTTGGACAAGTTATCAATCTTATATCTAAAATATTTAAGAAGAGAATCAGTAGAAAATTGAATCAAGTTTCTAAGCTACTATCCCTTCTTTAAAAAAAAATATTGTATATGGTGAAATTTCAAATTTTAATGCAGTAGTATGAAAATTTTGTGAAAAAGATAAGAAGAAGGTGTATGTCTGACCCCCTTAAACATAATCAAATGAAAATATTTTTTGACAAGATTCTAGATATAAGTAGTAGACTCATGTTCGGATGTGACGGATATTTTTTTGTAATTTTTTTCCAAGTAAATAATTAATTATGATTTTTCTACTACAACTTTTCTAGAATATAAAAAATCTCGTGTCTGACCACCTTAACTTAGTCTAAAATTCATCAAATTGGATTTTTTTAAGTTTTTAATTATAGTAGGAAAAGCATAGAATGTGACTCATGTTTTGCATTTCAAAAATGTTATACCGTTTGAAGGTTGTAGTTATTTTTCATTCAGACTATCAATCATGACTAAAAAGATAAGAAGTAGTCATATGTCTGACCACCTTAAACACAATCAAAAGATAATATTTTTTTTCTAGATTCTAGATATAAGTAGTAGATTAATATCCAGATGTGACGCATATTTTTTTTAAAAAAATTTCCAAGTAAATAATTAATTATGATTTTTCTTCTACAACTTTTCCAGAATATAAAAATTCTTGTGTCTAACCACCTTAACTTAGTCTCAACTTCATCAAATTAATTTTTTTTGGTTTTTTCATGTAGTAGGAGAAGCATAGAATGTGACACATGTTTCAGATTTAAAAAATGATATACCATTTGAAAGTTATAGCCATTTTTCAATCAGTCTACCAATCAAGACTTATTTTTCACGTCGCCACTTTTTGGCATACCATGATCCTGCACATACCCTAGTTGAAAAGAATAAAGATGAGATATGTTTCATGGTGGAAATAGATTTCACCCATATCAAACCGTTTGTACCAAGAACAGCTTGGTTAGCACCATTAGACTATGAAATCAATATTGATCAAGCTACAAGTGTAATTGAGGCATTAATAAATGAGCCTATTGATAACAAGAAACCAAGATTTGGAACATATGAAGAAGCCAAATCAAAGATAAAACAAGGTTCACAAATAAATAAAACTGTAAAAAAAAAGGACAAAATGAATAAGAATCTCAAAAATATTCTATCAGTTACAGAGGAAGAATAGGATTAACCAGAGGATACCGATGAACAGGGTACCATCGGTGAAGAACAAGAAGAAAATAAATTAGATACTGAGGTGACTGAATCTGATACACCTCTATCTCTACCTCCTACCAAGAAGAAAAGGACAAGGAGTCAAACTGCTGCAACCAATACCGCACCGCTTAAGAAAGGTCAAGTAAGGACCTATATGAGGAAGCAGCCAGCCAAAAGAACTAGACAACAAACTGTCAAAACAACACCTCCAAAGAAGAGGAAAAGAATGGTTAGGACAAAAGCTGACATAGAGGACACTAAGGATGATGAACTCAATGTAGTGAAGAAGAACTATAGGACCTGAACAATCAATGAAGCTGTTGAAACCATTGCTACGCATGGTACAATGACTGACAAGAAAATCAGACAATGGGATACATTAAAACCAGAGGACAAGAATAAGATACAAGAGACAGTTATAAAGTCAATGATCAAGAAAAAATATGCACTTGCATAATTTGTTAATCAAATACTGAAGGAACTAGGTAAAAGGATATAGCAACAATGGTCATATGCCCTGCAAACAAAGAGAGAAGCAAGGGAGAGAGGCTTGTGAGACTGATGCCTCCTGAATCCAAAGTTAAAGAGATCAAAAAAATACTTAAAAAGAACTCAGGAATTTTTTTTGCAAAGATAAGAGCATACAAAGTGCTAGAAAACAATTTTATTGATTTGGATAATATTACTGAAGATAAATGGAAACAACTTCTGGATCTACTGGTAGAATCAACAAGTCGTGAGAAACAATTGCTTCTCACCAACACACCTCATAGAGAAGAGGAGACAGATAATGCAAGTCCTCAGCACATTGCTCTGGACAATACTAAAAGTGATAATGATCCTATAACCATAGACACAGTCATGGATGATATCATCCAAGATATCACTAACTATGACTTAGACAAAGATTCACAAAACAAAGATGATGTCATATTTATCACACTCAAGGATCAATAGAAACAAGAATTAAAAACTTCATATGATAAAGGTATCAACATTGCTGATGACACATGTCAAGACACATCAATCATGGACTTGACTAAATCAGACCCTACATAAGAGATACAAAAAGATGAGGATGTCACTACTAACAAGGCTCAAACCAATGAGTAGGAGGCCACTATGGACAAAGCCCAAGCCACAACTCAAAGTAACATGCCTGTCTTAATGAAGGAAATAAACATACTAGAGAGCAATGATGGATCTATTGAAAATGAAATAAGCACACCCAAGGACAAGGGTGATGGAGAAACTAAAACCACAAATACAACAAAAGATATAACTGCAGAGCAAGCTGCAACCGATGATCAAAAAAATACTGCTGATCAAAAAGAAAAAGGGAACACACAAACAGAGAAAGGTGAAGAAGCAAAGCAAGATGAGAAGGAGAAATAATCAAAAGAAAAATTTGGAGAGACACCCAAGGTTGAAGGAGAGATGTCTTCACAAAATTGATAGGTTCCACCCGAGTAGAAGACACAAGAAGCATCTTCCACAAGGCCTTCAGCAACCACTTCAGAGAGAACAAATGAACTAGCTATGGTAGTTCATACATCTGCATCCCTTGAAATCTCAAAGAAGAAAGGAAAGAATAAGAATCCAATAACTCTGGATGAAATCATTGAGATTCCAGTTTGTGATCCAAGAACATTGGATCCAACTGCATTAACAAAGTATGCCAAGCTCTATGAGAGGAAAGACATTCACGACAAACTAAAGAGAGCAGCAAAAGAGGCCAAGGTACTAGAAGTAGCAAGAGGAATAATTTAAGAGATTTTACCCGACATAGATATTAATAAAAAATCTCCAATGCTTGATCAATTGGTAATACTCATAGATGCAATAACATCTCACAATATTGATGCTGAGAAGGTTATGGAAGAGAGAATTGAACAAAAGTATGAGTTCAAGCTAGCCGAGAAAATAAGCCAGGAAGTGGCATTGAAAAGGTTAAAAGCTATCTGAAATGGTAAGTACCATTGATCCAATTATATCAGAAGCTATTACCTTAATACAGAATTTGTGCACTTTAGATCAAATCACTCAGAAATGTACCAATAGCATAGCAAAAATTGATGTTGATCTAAAGTCCAGCACACAAAATCTAACCAACACTGAAGAAGCACTTAAATTGCACAATGAAAAAATCATACAGGATAGGAAATAGAGACAAGACATACATTTTACAAAGATGAAATACAAAGATGAGGTAAATGGGCTCCAAGCTAAGCTCTTACCGACAATTACACTCCTACAACAGAAAGTGACAGAGGAAAACACATTAATTTCCACCCCTGAAATGTATGTCCTAGACAACATTTATGATATGCATGCAAGGCTAGAGCTACAACACATGGTACTAAAACAGCTGAAAGAACTATGGGAAAAGATGCTAGAAGATGTCAAGACAACCCATTCTAATATATTTGACACATTATAAGTTACACATTTCTGTCATAATTTTGACATATTATAAGTTGTACTTTTTTGTCATAAGTATCAAAGAAAGGGGGAAATTGATATGTCACTCACCTCAGTAAAAAGGAGGAATTATATGTATAGTAAAAGAAAGGGGGAATAATATGTACATACAGAGCGAAGAACAAAGAATAAATAGTATACATGTACATATACATATACTATCCTGATGCATACAGTAAGGGGGAGTCATATGATGACAAGGATATAAACATGGCGTGTACATACTAAAACACTTTAGTATTATGCACATATCAGTTTTTGATACTAATGTCAAAATGGGAGATTGAAGGCATTATATTTTTCCATTAGTATACTTAGAGAAAAAACATGATCTGCACCATCGGTTTACTCTACACATACAAAAAGGGCACAACACTAACCGATGACAAGGTTACCTGACAAACACTGTTAAGTGTTATCTGATGACAAAAAGGTAAAAGGCTACCCGACGAGTAACAACAAGTGCGACCCGATGGAAGATCAAAGAGAGGAGCCTGACAGATACAGGGAACCCGATGAATAGTTCAATCAAGGAACGCCGACAGACTTCAAGTTCAAAACTAACGACCAAGAATCGATAGTCGGTTACATCCCGCAAAAAGTGGATCTGATTTTCCACGTCAGGTAAATCACTAAATTTATATTTATAGCTTCTTGATTTGATTTTAAATCCATTATGTGTGGAGGAAGCAATGTATTTATTATTGTTTTAATTAGTTTTACTGATTTAAAACATGCAAACTAAAGATCAATATCAAGTTGTAAATCTTGGATCTAAGAGTTAAATATTGTAATGTGTGAACTCCAAGATAGGTCAAATAATTGTATAAATAGGTGCTCAATTCATTAAGAAAGTAAGTTGTTCAATGAAGATAGTAGCCATGGAGAGCATCTAAAGACTAGATAGAGAATTTAGATAGAAGGACAGAAACAGAATCAAATCAGTTTTCAAGAACAGAAAAAAGGCTACCGACGAGCAAAGAAAAGGTATTCATCAATCACTTAATGTGATATTATTATTGTAAGAGCTTTATGGGATATTTAATTAGTAATAGTAGATTGCATACAGTCAGGTCAACATTTGTACTCATTCTAACAAGTGTAGTACGCATATGAAATCCTTTCAAGAAAGGCGGGCTTAACCATCCTATTGTAAATCTCATAACTGAGTGCACACTTAAATCAGTGTTGCTAAAGCTCTTAACAAAATAGATGTTAATAGGTCTCCACCTTAATACTCCTAACAGGGTAGATCATCAAAAGTGATCAAATTGTAAGCCTTAACCGGCTCCCTTCCATTCTGCAGATAGTGAAGTTTTGTAGGTGCCATCCCCACCACAGCTTTTACTTCCTAACATGAGTTTTCTGTGATACCATATCTTGTGTTATGTATTTTATACTTTCATGAATGTTTCTGTGATTGTTGCAAACTATTAAAGTTTATGAATGAACAATACATGCATAAGAAAGAACAACAGTAATTGTTGGTAATACAGTAATGAATGATTACTAATGATGAAGTGTAAAAGTTGTTAAAAGTTTTAGAGGTACTGATTCACCCCTACCCTCTTAGTACTACTTCCCATTAATTCCAATAGTGTCATGTGTCATTACATTTCATGAATGTTTCTATGAATGTTTACATGAAAATTAAGTTTATGAATTGATATAACATGTATAAGATAAGAATTGCACATATGGTCGGTAATGCAAGGAATTGATTACTAAAGTATTAAGGTTAATTGACTAAAAGTTTTAAAGGGTATTACATAGGGAGATGTGCCTAAAATATTCGTGTTATACACTGAATCTGCGCCTCTGATCTCAAGCTCTCTTGGTCTTGATAATCCAGTATAACATGGGAATCATCTCAAGGTTGTGGGACCTTATGCTAACCGAGATGAGACCTCCAGGTTCTAGGCTGGTTCCTCTTGGATAATCACCTTAATTTGGTTCTAAACAGGAAAGTAAATCTTTTTGAGGGAAAGGGATAGAAGGATTGCATGAAAGGGAAATGACTGAAAGCAAACTACCTACTAGGTGATGCACTGAAATTAGGGCTTGGGTCTCAGTATAGAGGAATGAAACCAATGGAGGAATCAGGTCTAATAAGTCACAACTCACTAGATAGGCTTGCATAAGTATTTCATAGGAGGGTCTGAACAATGGACTCAACC
>MU225546.1:839187-850176 GCA_018584345.1 Thuja plicata
GTGAGCTATTTTTTTACACTTCAAATCTGATCAGCGGCCGAGCGACGACCTCTGTTTTTTACTTCATCGCACAGTCGCGGGCCTCTTTTCTCTCGTCCCTTTTGATCGGCGAGTGCGCAACAACATTCCTCCCCCAACTCGTCACACACCCGCAGCCTCATTTCCTTCCATGTTCATTGCTCGGTGAGTGAGTGACGAGGCCTTGCTTTTTGCTCGTCGCGCACTCGCGAGCTCCTTTTCTTTGTTCTGAACTGTTCGGCAACTAAGCGACCAAGAGCAACCGTGAAGTTGGGAGGCACTTCATTGACTGTTGAATTCTTCACGCAATCAAGAAACTGAGGGTGGGCCCCATTCCTTATGTGACTTGTAACATAGATCTGGCGACCTCACGACCAAAGAACAAACGCTAAGTCAGAAGACGCAGAGGGAATATTCCAACATGTTAAGAGACTACGCGACAAAGCAAAAAGCAAAGTTGAGAGACAAAAGGGAATATTCGCTGAGGGTCACATGATCACTCGACTGACTGAGAGGGTCCCACTTGTCACAAGGCTTATGACATGGATCTGGCGATCATGCGACTGAAGAGAGGTAGCCAAGTCAGAAGATGTAAGGGGAATATTCCAATGGGTCATCAGACTTCGCGACAAAGCTTAGGCGTAGAGTTGGGGAAAGAAAAGGAATATTCTATGAGGCTTAAGCGATCAAGTGACTTGGAAAATAAGCACATGCTCTTAGTAACTTAGAAAAAGTAACTGCGAAATATAAGAGCCATGGCCTAGGGTTTTATTACTTCTTTTGCATGAAAGACTGAGGGTTTAAGGGTTTAAGCAGAGCCAAGACCTGGGAACCATGATAGAGAAATGCCAGACAGGGCAGACTAGGCCAATTTGCATAGAATGGAAAATTTGGGTAACAATTCAAACGTTGAAGATTTCTCACATTTCATAATAAGTGTGATGAAGGTATTGTTAAACTGATTAAACATACATGCATGCTTCCTAGACTCTTCAACTTCCTTGAGGATGTCTTCTCTTGTGAAGTCCCAACATTTATGAAAGAAAAAAGGTGTGAGACCATATGGTCTAGGAGCCTTATCAGCGTCCATAGAAAAAGTGTCCTTCTCCACTTCTTCCAGGGTGAAAGGATGCATTGGGAATGTATTATCCTCATATGATAAAAAAATCATGATACAATCTAATACATTATAATCTTGAGAGACTGTGTTATTATCATCATCTCCCTTATTCAGCAAGTCTTCAAAGAAATGGACAGCCTCAAGTTGAATCTCATTCTCATTTCTCAGTATGTTACCATTTAGATCTTTGATCTAAAAAAATTATATTCTTATATCTTCTAACTTTGGTAGAAGAATGAAAGAAACTCATATTTTTGTCTCCCTCCTTAAGTCATAGCTCCCTTGAGCATTGTCTCTAGTATGGTTCTTCCCATAGAAAAATCTCTTTCAATATTTGATTCAATGCTAGTTGTGTGTTAGAAACCTTTGGGGTTACACCATTGTGGATTACATAATCATT
This sequence comes from Thuja plicata, assembly GCA_018584345.1. Classification (NCBI taxonomy): domain Eukaryota; kingdom Viridiplantae; phylum Streptophyta; class Pinopsida; order Cupressales; family Cupressaceae; genus Thuja; species Thuja plicata. The sequence continues at coordinate 840,726 of MU225546.1, forward strand.
CCATAATTCCAATTAATCTTCAAGATCCTTCTCTTCAAAAATATTTCCAAAACACGTGCAGTTCCATTCCTTTATTTTATCTTTCATGAATGTTAATCTTTTGGATGACTAGAACATCATGGAGCCATCTAAAAAAGGACTGTCAAAGCCACCATATTTCCAAGAGTGAGAGGAAGTTACTATCTTTGAACCACATTCTCTCCAACTTAAAATAAGACTTTGGTTTATACCGGCTAGGTTGTAGCCTAATATCCAAGGCTACTGCAAAGTAATTTGAATCTGTCAATGAAAAAATGTTTGATGCACAAAAACCTTGCTCCAAAATGCAATGTGAATTTAGTAAAAATCAGTCTAATCTGACTCCCACAAATTTCTTCTCCTTTCTCCTATTAGACCACGAGATATTACCGTTAACTGGGATGCAATCAAATAAGGTGTCACCTTAAATAAAGTTCCTAAAATCATGAGTTACTTTTGGTGATGGTTCCACTCCCCCACCTTATTCATATTGCCCATCATGGTATTAAACTCCCCTCATAACATCACCTTAGAGCCATCCATGTTGATTAAAGCCTGAGATCGAAAACCCTATAACCTCTATTTACATAAAACCAGAATAGGACAATAGACATTCCCTAGAATAAAGGAAAGATTGAAGACTTTAATGTGTGAAAATATCCAGTTAGCATTTGTGCTAGCTACAACCACTTCAAATTTATTATGTTTTCATAGTATAGCCAACACCCTAGAAGAACAAATTGATGGTGAATATATAAATGACAAACTATTCCATGATTTCAATAACTTCTCACCCTTTTCTTTAGATAACTTGGTTTCTTGTAGTAGGACTACATCTGCCCCACTCACCAGGAGATGATCCTTGATGAGGCAGGCCTTGTTAGAGGCATTGATGCCTCTAACATTCAAGGTTAATAGCTTCATTGTGGACTTGGAAATCCTTCCTCTCTCCTTCCCAAATTAGATTTCTTAGTAATAGAGATAACTGATTCCTCTTTGTGTTTTATAGAAGTCCTTTCAAAATTAAGTGTTCTTTGCACTCTTGATGCTATTTCTTGCTCAGTTTTGAATCCCTTTGGGGGTCTACCTCTATGTTTCTTAGAAGAGGATAAAATCCTAATAAGAGTTGGGTCTTCATCTGACTAAGTAATATAACATGTATTAGCAATTGGCGAGCTCACAACTTGTGTAGTCAAGATTTTGTTATCCATAATGAGGTCATCATTCGGTACAAGTCTTCTCTAGAAATATCATCAAATTTTCCATCTCCAACCTAGAGGACCATATTTGCTACATATCTTTCCAGATCTTCTTCTGAAAATACTTGATTCTTAAGGTTTTGAATCAAAATATCGTGTACTTCTAGGTTAGGTCTATTCTCCTTATCCTTAGCACATTGACTAACTCTTCTTGAAGGAGTATCATTCCCATTGTCTAATTTGGGATCCTAATAAATGCCCAAATTTTGTTTCTCAATGTTAATCAGGATATCAAATAACTTAGGTGATCTGACTGCTTCTTGAGTCTCCACATCAATGTGTTTGGAAACTTGCAATGGTTGGTCATCTATCTATGAATAGAAAATGTGATCACCTAAACCCCCAAATCATATGGGTTGCATGTCTCATAATCAAGGTGACCGATCATATTAGGGCATGGATCACCTACCATAGCTTACATAATTTGTCTTTGGCCCAAATCAACTACTATTTCCGATGGTGGAATGATGCTGATCTGACCTAGCGTACAATGGTTGTCGGTATCCTGACTTCCCCCTCATTCTAAACTATGTGGATAAAATTAAGATCCTTTTGAAGAGAATTTGTAGATCTAGAAACCTCAATAAGTTCCTTGTTCAATGGCTCCCTAACAAGATCTGAAACAGACACCTATAGTAGGTCCTTTCCAGGTAGAGTTAATACATTGTCATTCTCCATCCTACCACTGGAAATAAATTATGGGTGAGGGTTCATATCCTCCCCTATTTGGAGTTTCACGTTGACCCCCTAAGTTGGCAGATCTATACATGGTGTATCCCCCTCTAGTACACCATCAACAAAAATATTCTTGATTTTATGTGGTTCCATGTCATGTGTCCGAACATAGGTGTTCAAATTTAAAGTATTATGTTGAATAAGCTTGGGCTTTATCAGAGCCATTGGTTTTGAGTGGATCTATTTCTCTAGCTCGAATAGGTGTCTCCAAGTTTAAATGACCTACTTTATGCAGTCAAAATTCTTGAAAGCCCTATTTAGTATGAACGTTACATTAATTTGGCCATGTTGACTAATCATAACAAATCAAAGAACTATCCTAAACCAAGTGGTGACACAAGGAAGAGAGGTGACCCAAGTGGTATAGTCTTCATTTAACTAAAAGTGGATCATTCATGATAACTCTTTGGTCAAAAGCCACAAATATAGACTCCAATATTACTTGAGAATACCATTTCTTTTTCACATCCTTGAGAATACATGTTCTCGGGGAGAATTTACACTTGTGAAGGTATCTCCAATCATGCCTAAGAAATATACCCAATTTGTTTTCCATAGTTTCGAATATCTCATAGCTCCTATATTCAAGGGGTAAACTTGGAAGGGAAACACAGAATGGGAAAAATGTAATTCAAACTTACGATGCTTAAAATTAGGGTACTAGGTTTGAGTGTTTATTCCATTACCTTCCATGAACCAACCCTTAAAGATGTGGAATTTATCTGGACTCTATTTATCAAAAAATATAACACTAAAAAACCATAGTCCCTTATCTATAGGAAATGCATCCTACACCCCTTACCAATTTTGATTTACCCTGCTTAAAATTACTTCATTATTAGGAGAAAAGTTTCAGATCTTACCTAGTAAAGCTCTTTAATGGTGTTCCTGAATCTCAACCTTTGTCATCTCTTCTATAATGAATACTCTATTCACTTCTTGCCACAACTTCGATCAATCATGTTGGTTATGATGTGCATTATGAGTTGGATTGGAGGGGTCTCTATTTTTCAGTTCCCCTCTCAGTATTAGAAGGCATCATGTCCATCAACTCTTCTACAATCCCTACTCTTGAATGGATGAGAGTTTCAACTGCAAGATCTTGATGCAATTAGTTGGATGGGTCATTCTTCCTAGGGGAATCATCCCCATAAATATCAAATATTTTCTATATCTTCTGCATCCTCCTTTGAAACCCTCGATTCAATCTTCAGTGATAAGGTGGACACCTGCTGAATCGATTTCCTCTCTTTTCATCATAAACCCTAGTTTTAGGTGGGAACCTATTGTGCCAAGCACCCAACCATGAGCGGGATCTTGATTCAAACATTGCCCTCTTCCGCCCCATTTTCATTTTTTATCAGCTCCTGACAATATCACCGGTGGTTGATGCCTCTTCCTCTCAATCTTTGTGGTATGATCATTTTATACATGTGCTTTATCAACCCTTAATGAATTTAATACTCTAATCAGCCATGAAACTTTAGTTGGCATGCCCCAAGATGATGAGAAAAATGATGTTATATTATTGTGTTCTCCTCCCAAGAGCATGGATGGACTTGTACAAGTGGTAAGCACTTCAACATCAAACAAGAAGCTGGTCTTCGATGAAGTTTCAGCTACTCTTCTCTCTGAAGATTTGAGAAGAAGGAATAATTAGTATTCATCCGGTGATGCTCTCACTATGGTGAGCACTAAGAATAGAGGAAGACGAAAATATAGAGGTAGAAATAATTACAATCAGCGGTCTCAATCTGTTAGGAGATCGCAGTCTAGAGGAAGAGAAGGTGGTTGTTGGTTTTGTGGGAAGACTAGTCATGTTAAGAAAGATTGTTGCAAATACAAGAAGGTGCAAGAAAGAGTTTTGGACAGCGAAGAAAATATTTTTCATGACAAGGATGATGGTGTTTTAGTACTTTATACAAGTGACACAAAATAAAATTCTTGGGTCATGGATTCCTGTGCTTCTTTTCATGCCACTTCTTGCACAGATTCGCTTACAAATTATCAAGAAGGCAAATTTGGAAAAGTTTATCTGGGTGATAATAATTCTTGTGAAATTATTGGCAAAGGTGATGTTATTTTTCCATTGGAAGGAGGAGGCCAATGGCTTATCAAATAAATATTCCAAATTTAAAAATAAATCTGATTTCTGTCAGTCAATTGTATACACAAGGCTGCCATACATTTTTCTTTGCGGATTCATGGAAGGTAACCAAAGGTTCCATGGTGATTGCCAAAGGCAATAGATTTGGTATTTTGTATCTTTCTGAGCTTCCTAGTGAGGTGGGAGCTGCTATGACAGTCATAGGCAATGTTGTAGCTCTTTGGCATCAAAGGTTAGGCCATATGAGCAAGAAAGGCCTTGAAGTGATGCTCAACCGTGATCAACTACCGTGCCTAAAATCTTCAGATTTGGAATTCTATGAACATTGTCTTTGTGAAAAAAAAATGGGTTAGCTTCTTGAAGAATGGACATGATGCTGATCTGACCTAGCATACAATGCTTTTCAGTATCGTGACTTCCCCCTCATTCTAAACTATGTGGATAAAATCAAGATCCTTCTGAAGAAAATTTGCAGATCTAGAAACCTCAAGAAGTTCCTTGTTCAATAGTTCCCTAACAAGATCTGAAGCAGGCACCTATAGTAGGTCCTTTCCAGGTAGAGTTAATACATTGTCATTCTCCATCCTACCACTGGAAATATATTATGGGTATGAGTATATTGTTCTCTTACAAATTCACACATGATATAGAGAAATCAAAAAGTGTAAAAAAATATATTTTTTAGGGGTTTTATTTCTACTTTCTTGTTGGATTCACATTATAGAATTTTATTAGATTAACTATGGTCTCCATACTACATTGGGAGGATCTAAAATTGTTAAATGTTTCTGTTGTTGCATCTCAATGAACACCAAAGGCTATATCTACTTAGGCATAACAATTTATGTGCTTACAAAATTAATTACATATTAAAATATTTTGATTTTGTAAATTTTAAGTGGAAGGATACATAAAAGCCTCACATATAATAATTTTGTAGTTTTGATAAGATTTCTAAGTGAGGAAACATTTTTATTAGGAAGCCACACATCCTTGATGAATAGTGGTAAATGATATTTTTAAAAGTTCATTTTAAAAGATATTTTCTTTTCTTCTTCTTTTTAATTAGAAATTATTTCAAAATGGTTTGAAGCCCTTTGAACATGTCATTTATGGACCATGCAATATTATTAAATGGGTTCATTTTGTCTTCCTAAAATTCTTTGAGGATACAATTAAAACTCTGAAGGGATGAAAATCCTTATATTAGGGCACCCAACATTCCTATCCTACTATAAAGACACATATTTGAGATACAATTCTCTTAAAGCTTCAAAATTCCATTTCAATTCATTTGATGCCTTTGTTATGTTCAAACTAGGATGCCCAACACTTACATCTAGCATGTTAGCTCTAGAATTTAGTGACCAGTTTCCCTCTATATCTATATTCTAAAGCTTACTTTCTATTTAAATTTTTTTTATTTTGTATCTATTGTTTACTATTAAATTCAATCATTTTTACAATCATCCTACCCATCATACACACATGCCACTATCTCATTATTTTTCACTAAAGGAACATAATCTAATTTCCTAGCTTCCATATTGAGGACACTAGTTAGGACAATATATGTCCCAATATTACAAAAGTATGATGAGAACATTAATTAATATTATTTAGTGTAGGGTTCTTAAATTATTTATTTCAATAAGTAATACTTGCAGCCTCTAGTTCCTACACCCCTTAATGCCCTTCAATGATATCATATCTTTTTACCCCATACATCAAAGTACCAAACCTTAATTATTGTCATCCATCTCCTCTTTACCATTCATTTTACCTAATGTAATTTAAGCATCATGCAATCAATCTCAGGTTCTTGGGATTCCCTTTGCTAATTTCCTCTTTCTTCATTTACTCAATTTCTTGAATATAGTAAATATTAGTATTCTCTCTTAGTAGATATTTTGGGGGAATACACTAGTTTATCCACTTGTCACCCATGCAATCCTAGTATCATAATCTCCTCTTTCCTATTCGATATTTCTTTATCTTGTTTCAAACCTTTTTATTGTATTCAACCTCCTTCATTATTTCACTTTAACATCTGAACATCTTAATTCTAATCATCACATAGTCATTTCTTTTAGGGCCCATAGACTATTATGTGCATATCTACCTACGATGTCAAACACAATTTTCATTCATGTATCTTATACATCAAATTTACTGTCATTCTCTCTTGACCAATCGTGTCTTCTAATAGCTCACCGCATGTAGTAAAATTTATTATCCAAGCATGGAAGAATGTTTTCACAATATTAAAATTGATATATCAAACGAAGGATATATTTTTACACACATTTAGGTAATTTCCTAATGTTATTTTAAATAACTTCTAGGATCAACCTCCTTGAATTTCTATAAATTGATTCCCATAATATTCACCTACTCTTTTTTATTCACCTTCAAATAACAACAATATAGTCACAATTTATGTCAAATTAACTTTTTGAAAACTTTTATTTATATATCAAGATACATTATTTTTAATGAATTTTAAGGAAATATGATAAAAATTAGAACATTATTTCTAATGAATTTAATGAAGTATGATAAAAATTAAAATAAAGACTTCATAGTTTTTATATAATTTAAGGGTGTAAATTATGTCTTCACTTAGTGATAATGTGTAGGATGGCTAGTGATTACCCTACCATTTAAGGAACTATGTTTGTATTTATAATATAAATGATACTTCGATGCATTATTGGTTGACAATGATCAAATCAAATGCTTTTTTAATTTTGTTTTTAATGTGATTTATTTATTGAACCCTTTTTACATTTTTCATGCTATATTTAGAATCTAAGGTAGCTCTTTGGGAGAAAATGTAAAGTGCTTCATATTTAGTCTAGAGAGGTCTTCGAGAGATCTTCCACAATTTAATCATATACAAAATATTTTTGGAATCGTGTACAAAGATATAAATGTTTTCTATTTTATTTTCATGATTGTAGTTATTGAATGATTTAAATTCTCTTAGATTTATCTAAATAAGGAATATACAAATAAAAAAAGATGAAACTTATTGATGTTGATATTAAGGGATACAATTCATATATAATTTATTTTACACTTAATTATTGATTTCTCCAAGCCACTTGTTTGAAGAGAAAATATGATTGCAAAATCATTCAAGTACATCCACTTTAATATAAATTTTTATTTTTATCAAATCATTCAATTAATGAATATTTGACATCATAATATATTTTCAAGTAATTTACTTATATTCATATTTCTTCCAATTTTATAATGAACATGAAACAAAAGATTTGTATTTAAAAATCGAAAATAAAATAAACCAAATAAATATCCAAATCACTAACCTTTGATAAAGTAACTCACTCCTATTTTTTAATATGTATTTTATTAAAATTATATTATTTAATATTACTTATTAAAAAAAAAAAAACTAACAAAAAAAACTTTTTAACCCAAAAGAAATTACATAAATTGATTCAAGAAAATAAGCTTATAAAATCTATTAAATCTTTGTCAATATACATATATTAAACATCCTTAATTAATATGATGACCTTTCATTATATGAAAAGGTAATAATTAAGTAATCTATATTTGTTGAATAACATCAATTCAAAGCTAGAAAAGGTCAAAGCGAAAATGCAATCCACATGAAATTCTAGTTTTAATGTTTGCGCCAAGAAAACTCGGTGATCTTGAATATAACCAAAGCCCATTTGTCGCCGCTTGAATTGCCGATTGTTGAATGCGTCAGTGTTTTACTTTGAACATCAACATCACCCTTTCCATTGAATTGCAACATTGACCTATTCAGACACTTCCACCCCATCCTCTGTCTCTATATATATACGATATACTTCCTTTCTCCATACCAATTCCCCAACAAACATATTCACCCAGCTTTTCTTTCTTCATTTGTAAACGGGATACCTTTTTTTGGTTACTTAAGATCCATTCTGACATAGTATGGCGAGACCAATGCTTCTGAAAATTATGATACTGCTTCTTCTATTCAACGTTATGTTTTCACTCGTTGTTTCTGCTCGATCAATCCTCAAGGAAAAAGTGAATACAAAAACAGGCATTGATAATCTGCTTGAAATCGTGGAGATGTTGGCATCGTGCACTAACTGTGCAGGCAACATTAAAGATCCCAATTGCTGCAAAAGATAAAACAAGGGTGCATAGAACTATTTTGGATCCAATGCACATAATTTAGATTTTCCGCCATGGAAACTCTTGGCAAGCTTTTCCATTATTTTAATCTTTTCTTATCCACAGTGGGAGGGAGAAATCTAACGTAATTGTCTTTTCACAAGATGTGGGAGAACTCTAACGTAAGATGTCTTTTCACAGTTTGCCACAGAAGCGTTTCGAGAAACGTGTACTGTAAATTTTCTTCAGAATTGTTAAAAATCTAGTATTCCATCTATTCATATCCAAAAGTTCCATTTCGATCCTGTTGAAAGCAAGTAGTAGCTATTATGGAGTTTATCCTGGTTGCGAATAATATGTATCATACTCGCTCAGCAGTGCCACAATATTTGTCCTATGTAAAGTTTACAGTTTGCCCCAGAAGTATTTCAAGAAACGTGTGTTGTAATTTTTCCTCAGAATTGCTAAAAATATAGTATTCCATTTATTCATATCAAAAAGTTCCATTTTCGACCCTGTTGAAAGCTGAAGGAGGAAGATTCAACACAGAACACTAAGAACAGAGATTTTTAATGAAAGCTTTTATACTAATGCCAAATGTTTACAGATTACACACAGAGCTGCCAATGCTCAGAATACAGAGTATCATAATTCTGCAGAGAACCCTTTACAAAACATTCCTCTTACAAAAATATTCTACCTCCGAAAGTTCTAGAATTGCCTGGATAATTACCGATCGAAAGAAAGTCAGACAAAAAATAATAAATTAAAGGTTACATTGAATAGAGTAGTTGGCGCAGGCAAAAACGGGTTGGTCGCATGATCGCATGAAAGAAGTAATGCTCATGCGATTAAGCGACAGGCTTTAAAAATGTCGAGCAAAAAGAGGGGACCCACGCGCTTGGAAACGTCAGCAAGAAGGCTGGTCACATGATCGCAAGAGAGGGAGAGAAGCCTTGCGATCATGCGCCAAGACTTAAATGGTACGGCCAGGAAGGTGAGGTAGGTGAGCGGACAGTGGTGAAGATTATTGTTGCCAGCTGGAAACCATGTCCACCAACACTCCCCCTTAATCTTCGCTATCATGTATGTCCGCAATGCCGATTTCTTCTCGAAGATGTTCAAAAACATTCTTTGCCAGTGGTTTTGTGAATATATCAGCAAGCTGTTCATTTGACCTGCAAAA
>MU225546.1:853256-865379 GCA_018584345.1 Thuja plicata
GATGTTAGATTTATCATACCTTTCTCCTTGATGATGGCCTTGAAAGTGACTGCTCCCCCTTCCTCTTGTTGATGTAGAATGGGGATTTGGGCTTGATGGTGGTCTTCTACTTTCAAATTGTGTGTTTCCTCTTCCTCCTCTTGATGAAAAATGTCCTCTGCCTCTGTCATTGTTTGATCTCCCTCTTGACTTGCCAAATGAGAGCTGAGTCTTAAATGCATTTTAAAATGATGATGACCCTATTCGATTCAATCTTTGCTCATGGACTAGAAGTGATCCCATTAACTCATCTACTGATAATATTGAAAGATCTTAGGCCTCTTGAATAGCAATTACTACAGCATCAAATTTTGCAGGCAGACTTCTAAGAATTTTTTCCACAATCTTTTGATCTTCAACAGTGTCTCCATAGGACCTTAACTGATTTACTATTGACATTGCATGAGTGAAAAATGTATCTATTGAGTCTGAGTCTTTCATTTGTAGATTTTCAAAATCCCTTCTAAGTATTTGCAATTTTTCCATTATTACCTTGCCTGTGCCTTGGTATGCTGTCTGCAAACTGTCCCATGGTTGTTTTGATCTTGTGGCAGCTGCAACCCTTGGAAAGATTGATTCTTCCATTGCTTGTTGAATGAAAAATAGTGCCTTTGCATCCTTCTTCTTATTTTCCTTCAATAAATCCTTATCTACTTGTGAAAGGGCCTAATATGCTTGCTGGTCTGGTGGTTCAGGAAACCCATTCTCCACTAAATCCCAAACATCTTGTGAACGAAAGAGAGTCTTCATTTTTATGCTCCAATAGTCATAATTTTTCCCATTAAAAATTGGAATCTGGGGTTGAGAAATACTTCCACTGGTGCCTGCCATAGTTTACCAGTAACAATTTCTCCTTTTTCTTTCTCTTCTTTTCTCTTCAATAACAACCTGCTCTGATACCACTTTGAAGGAGGAAGATTCAACACAGAACACTAAGAACAAATATTTTTAATGAAAGCTTTTATATTAATGCCAAATGTTTATAGATTACACACAGAGCTGCCAATGCTCAGAATACAGAGTATCATAATTTTGCAGAGAACCCTTTACAAAACATTCCTCTTACAAAAATATTCTACCTCTTGAAGTTATAGAATTGCCTGGATAATTACCGATCGAAAGAAAGTCAGACAAAAAATAATAAATTAAAGGTTACATTAAATAGAGTAGTTGGCATAGGCAAAAATGGGTTGGTCGCATGATCGCATGAAAGAAGTAATGCTCATGCGATCAAGCGATAGGCTTTAAAAATGCCGAGCAAAAAGAGGGGACCCACGCGCTTGGAAATGTCAGCAAGAAGGCTGGTCGCATGATCACAAGAGAGGGAGAGAAGCCTTGCGATCATGCGCCAAGACTTAAATGGTACGGCCAGGAAGGTGAGGTAGGTGAGCGGACAGTGGTGAAGATTATTGTTGCCAGCTGGAAACCACATCCACCAACAAAAGCAAGTATTAGCTATTATGGAGTTTATCCTGATTGCCAATAATACATATCATTCTCGCTCAGCAGTGCCACAATATTTGCTGAAGTAACCATTTTTAAGCACAACGATCGCCACAAAATAGCCACGATAAAAGAATGATGCTTGTTATGCTTCTTCTTCTTCTAAATTTCAAAATAGAAATCTGTGCAGGAAAGGACAACATCTGTTAGGATGGAGTAGTTAAATATGGAGCTATTCAATTCTCCCTCCCACTCTCAAGGTTTTGCGGTGGTTTTGGAATAGATAGCGAAGGGGAAGGAGAAGACCCCTATGAGTAGGGCTACACCATCGGGAAAATTTAGGAAGATAATGAGTGGAAGACTCAGAAGAGAAAAAACAAGAAACAAAAAAGTAGATGTGGGTATTGATAGAAAACCTGGAAGCCCTTCTCACAGAGTGCTGAGCGATAGAAAGCTATGGCTATGGATATTGCAAGTGGTTGGAAAACGACCCTGGATGGTAATAATAGAGTTAAAAAATGAAATTCCTACCATGGAATATTAGGGGACTTAATAGTCCCCAGAAATAATTTTCTATTAAGAAATATATTCTAGATTTAAAGGTCGACATTTTCTTGTTGCATGAGGTTAAGATGACTTACCATAACTTTTCATTGATTGTTGATAAACTTTGGCCTGGTGCTACTTACTATTATGTGGAAGATTTAGGTGCCTCCGGAGGTAATTCTACTTTATGGAACCCTAATAAGCTCCATGGTTCAATATCTTTTATTTTCCCTTGATTCAATATGTTTGGTTTTACCCATAACTACTTGGCTATTACCTTCAAGATTAATGATTTTTAATGACATTTATTTAACATTTATGCCTCAAATACGAGATAAGGCAAATTGGGGGATCAATATTCTCTCTTAATGCTTGCGGGTAATTTTAATTCCACTCTTTACCCTTGAGAGAGATGTGGAGGCCTAACTGATTATACTAACAATATGGGGGACATCACAAATATAATTAATATGATTGGGTTGTTTGATATTGATCTACAAGGTATACCATTCACTTGGACCAACAATCAAGGGGGAATCACCTTATTCAATTCAGACTTATAGATTTCTTGTGTCCTCGGGTTGGGATATTGGATATAACTCTTCCCTAAGATCCCTCCCAAGAACTGCTTCTAATCACAGTCCACTCTTACTTCACTGGGAAGATAAACCTATCTCGGGGCCAATTCCTTTTAGATAAAATATAATGTGGGCATCACACCTGAGTTTTAGAGAGTTAGTTAGGAGGTGGTAGGCATCTCCTATAAAGGGAACTGCAATGTTTAAAATTATGGAGAAGCTGAATATTATTAGAAGTGAGGTCAAAGGTTGGAACAAGTCAACCTTTTAGGATATCTTTAGGAAAAAAGAAAGCTCTAAATGATAGAATCGAACAAATATCTTTAGGAAAATAGAAAGCTCTAAATGGAAGAAATTTTTGGAAGCAAAGATCTAGAATAAAATAGCTAAAGGAGGGCGATAAAAATTATTCTTTCTTCAAGAGCACGACATGTAAGCCTAAAAGGATAAATACTATCAAGTATCTGCATGATGAGAATGTGAAAGAGGTTAGGAATTAAGCACAAATGGACAAAACTATTGCTAACTTTTTGATCTATTTATTTGCTGAGAGGGGTCAGGAATGATATGATACAAAATAAACATCTTGACCGCGTCCCTACAACTTTGAATGATGAAGACAATATTAAACTTCTTGCTATGATCTCTGTTGATGAAGTGCACAAAGCTATGATCTCCATGGGAGCCTATAAGGCCCTAGGGTTGGATGGGTTTCCTCCTACTTTTTTCCAAGAATTTTAGGAAATTGTTAGCTCTGATGTCACATGGGCGATGAATGATTTTGTCAAAAATGGGTAGCTACTAAGAAAGTTGAAAAAAAATTAAATTTTTTTGGTTCCTAAATCTCAGGACCCAAAGGGTATGGTGGACTTTCAGCCTATAATCTTATGTACTACTATTTACAATATTGTATCAAAAGAGCTAGTCAATAGAATCAAGCCACTTCCTGCTAAGTTTATCAGCCCCACTCAGAAAGGCTTTGTTCTGGGTAAATAAATTCTTCATGTTGCTATTGCTACTCATGAAATTATACATTCTATGGATAGGAGAAAAACCCCAGGTATGGCTTTTAATCTTGAAATCTCTAAAGCATATGATAAAGTTAGTTGGTGTTTCTTTTTTAAAATACTTTCAAAAATTGGCTTTAACCAGAAGGTGATAAATATGATAAAGGAATGTGTGGAGATTGTTCACTTTTCTATCTTGATGATTTGTGTTTCTTGGGGCTTCTGCAAGGTAGAAAAAGGTCTAGGGTAGATGGACCCCCTTTTCTTCTTACCTTTTCATTATGATTTCTGAAGTTTTAGGAAGGAACTTTTTACACCTTGCTACGATATGGTAGTTACAAGGAATCAAATCGGCTTCTACCATTCCCCCCTCTGTGTTTCAATAATTTGTAGATGATACAATGTTATTTGGTAGATCATCTATGCTTGAGGCTAGAGAGTGGAAGAATCTCCTCTCTAACTATGCCTTGGAATCATGACAAGGTACTAATTGCAATATGTGTAGTCTATACTTCTTTAGTACTCTGACAAACCTGCAAGCTAAAATTAGTTGTGTCCTATGGTGTAAGTCTGCCAGATTACCTATAACTTTCCTAGGTCCCCCTCTTACTATCAAGGATGTCACTGCAACCTTCTAGAAAACTATCCTAGAAAGGATTCAAAATAAACTCACTAGTTGGAAAGGCAAGGTCTTGAGTAGTGAAGGAAATCTTCAACTCAGTTTTGCTTCCCTTTAGGGTTTTCCTGTCTATTTTCTCTCCTTGTTTAGAATCTCTAGTGATATGATGAACAAATGGGAGGGGATCCAAAGAACCTTCCTCTAGATAAGAATTGAGGAGAAGAGAAGATTACCTTTTGTAAATTGGGATACTGGTTTCCTTTCCAAATTTATTGGAGGCTTGGGGATTAGAAAATGAACTCATTAAATAAGGCCCTTTTGGCTAAATTTGGATGGACCTTGGTCAAGGGGGTAGCTGGTTGGTGTGGTATTGTGAGAGAAAAATACCTATAAAATGAACAATTATACATAAGCCTTTATTCCAGAGGACTTTCTTCAGCATCAAAAATATGGAATAATTTCCTTAAATGTAGACCTATTATTAAGGGATATTTGAGGTGGCAGATTAGGAATGGAAGGAGAATTAGATTATAGGAAAATGTCTGGCTTGATGAGAAACCTTTGGAAGACAATTTGTTTGGGCAACTTATGAATATCCTTAAACATAGAGTTGGTACGCTGGTTGCTAATCACATTTTGACTTAGGGGGGAAATGGAAGGACATGACTGTGATTATTATTGATCACCCTGATCTTCTGCCTATTGCCAAGGAGCTTCAACCCATTCTCAATAATTTTCAGCTTCTCCTCTCAAACTATGAGGACATATTTATTCGGCAGGGAACCCAATCTCAGGATTTCTCTGTGAAATCGACTTACTAACAAATATTGAATTATAATGGGGACTTGGATGTTTGTAAAAAAGTGTGCAATCAATAGCTATTACAAAAAGTTCATTTTTTCTTGTGGGTTCTTATGAACAACAATGCTCTAACACAAGATAATCTAAGGAGAAGACAATTCCAATTGTCAAACAGATGTGTCCTTTAAAAATGGAGGAAACTATAATCATCTTTGCATCCACTATTCCTTTACTATGGTTGTTTGGCAGAAGATCATATAGAAGTTTGATCTTCAATTGGTCTTCGATTATGACATTCACTAGTTTGTGGAAGGCTTGAAAAACCCCTCCCATCATCTACTCAATAAACAACTATGGAAGTAAATTCACCCACATATTTGTTAGATTATATGGAAGGAGTAAAATAATAAGATCTTCAGAGGCTTAGAAAGCGCACCAGATATTTTTTTGAATAGGTGTTGTAAGTTGATCACTAAGAATGTCTGAATTACTAAATGAAAAACCCCCTCCAACCCTTATGTATTGGTACCCAACAGAAACTCCCTCCAGCATTTAGAAACTATGATAATACAAATAAGCTCAAAAGGAAGAGAATAAAATGGATTAATCCAAGCCCATCATGACAAAATTTGAACTTTGATTGCACTGCTAATAATTTATGGCAAGTAGGAGGTGGAGTAAGATGATACCAGTAGGGGAGATTGATTGTTTCCTATATAGGGAGACTCAAAAAACCATATAGTCAATCAGGTTGAGGCATTGGCTCTTCTTTGGGGTCTGAATTATTCTCTTACAATAGGAATCAAGGAGGTAAAAATTGAAGGTGACTCTAAAATTATTGTGGAGGCACTCAGTGGTATATGTGTTATGGAATGGAAGGTGGAAACCATCATAAGAGACATTCGTATGCTCATTGTCACCTTGGACAATTTTAGTATCAAATACATGTACAAAGAAGGTAATGTTGTTTCTTATTCTATGATATTCTTTGGCATTCTACAAGAGGATGTTAGATGCTGGAGGGGTACTCATCTACTGTTAGAGGACACTAGGGTGATCCTTGATAAGGAAAGACTAAACCTTAATTTCAGTAATGATTAAGCACTATATTAAGATTTCCTTTATTACTTTCTGTCCTGTATGGAAAATGATGACTATGATACATACTCAAATTTTAATTTTAAACTTGGTTGTTATGAGGGTGCAGATGTGATATAGGCATACAGACTATATTTTGCATCACCATACCCAAAATGTCAGAGTGGCCAAATAATAATTACATGTATCTGGCGGGGACAAAATTTTTAATTAATTTTATTTATTACTGTAAGGTATAAAATATGGATAGGGTTTAGAACAATGTTGGTTTGCTCATAAAAGTTTCCCTATGCACATATTATCCACTTACATTTAATTGTTATAATAAGGGGTATAAATTTGGATATGTTTGCAAAGAATAATGGAATAAAATACATACCTCTGAAAACCTTGTCAAACGGTCTCTAAAAAACCCAGAAATATTTTTTCTTTCCTAAGAATGGTCAGTTTTGACCCTCAAGTCAATGTCGACCTTGACCTAGGGAAAAATTGACCTCCGATTGTGACCTAGGGAAGAATCGAAGTCTAAAATCTCTGATACAAATCTATTTTTGGCTCCTAAAAGTTTTGTGAAAAGGGTATCCGGATCTTCACTCCAATTCGTTGTTCTGAACCTGTCCCTGCAAGAAAAATGGTTTGTTTGGTTGGGGAAAAGGGTTTTCCTTCATCAAACCCTAGTTTCAAAATTAACCTTATAATTGAATTAAAATTTAATAAGTAAACAAAGTAAATAAACAAATTCACCTTGCTTATATAGAAACCCTTGTGGCAGATTTGAATCCGTGGATCCAAAAGAATGTATACACCAAATGGATGTAGAATGTAGAATGTAGGATGTAGGATGTAGGATGTCTCAAATCAATTTATTTTGGATCTTCAACACCAATCTTGAATGGATCTTGGAATATGAAGAATCTTGCATGGATGTGGATTAAGAAATCTTCAACAAGAGGGCTCCATAGAGCTTGAATCCTTCAATGGATACCAATGGATCTCCTTGATGAATTCAATGCTTGAAAGTATTTGAATTCTCGAGAATGGATGAATTCTTGAATGACTAATTGGATTTCTTTAAATCTTTCTTCTTCACCTTTGAATTTCACTCTTCAAGTCTTGATCTGTTGTGATTATGCTTGATGATGGTTAGAGAAAATGAGAGGAGAAAGCTTCCTTATATATGAATCTAGGGAACAATTTTCTAGATAGGCCTACATAGGATAATTAAATCCCCATTAGACCTATACCCCTAGAAGTGGATCGATATTAAAAAATATAATTTCAAGAGTCATCGTTTCAGTTACCAAAATAGCTGACCCGAAAGTGGGAAATGAACTTTTTCAAAGCCCGACATGCAGAAACCCAAGAAACTTGAAATAAGGACCTTGGGCCAGAAAAAGTTCAATTCTAACCTAGGTTTAGGGTGAGATCGACCTTGACCTAGGTCAAGGGTGAGGTTTACCTTGACCTAGGTCAAGGGTGAGATCGACCTTGACCTAGAAAGGTTGATTTTGACCGTGAGGTTAAAAATCTTAGTTTTGCAGTTTAGGATGCCAGAAACAGGCTAGAGAAAAGTGGGAAATGGGGAAGAATATGGGAGAAAGACAAATCCAAGTCAAAGACCCATTCAAGTCAGAGAGAGAGAGAGAGAGATAGAGAGAGAGAGAGAGTGGTTAGCCCACATAGTAAGATGTGTGTATCTCATTGTGAACCACAAAAAAGGATAGGATGGCCCACCAAGCAAGCACTTTATAGTCACCCCATAAAGTTGTGCACCTTCTAGAATCTTTGTGTATGTATGTAGTGCATCTTCTGATGGCTTTTATGAAGTACCCATGGATCCATATCCTTACATCACCATGGAATAGATTTATAAAATGCGTATCTCTTCACGATTTAGAAACTTATGTGTGTTACCTTTTGCAGATTTAGCATATTAAATTGTAATTGAATGCATATCTCTTCAGGATTTAGAAAATTATGTGTGTTATCTTCAGAGGATTTGGCATGCTGTAAAACAAAATGTTAGAACAAAAATGCAATAATATAGAACGAGGGAGGCCATATATATGCCCCCCTCCTTAAGATGGAAAAATACATACTATTTTGACATGTTAAGGAAAGATAAGAACAAGGATAAAGCCTTCTTCAACATCAAGACAATATCCATAGACAAAACCCAGTCCAAGCCAAGAAGGTCATAGCTCCTATGAGGCCATGGAAGGGACAAATGCAAAGAGATATCATGCAAGAAGTGAAAAATTAACCCTTACGAGGGATAACACACTATTCAGTTTCCAAGGTGAGAGATTTATCAACCATGGAAACCCAATGTCAAACAATGAAATAGGTTATGATCAAGGACATAGATCCTTAATGCAAACCAAAATTGTCATGTATGATTGGATATCACATAATAGACAGATACTGCTTAATCAAGGGAAAAGTGAAACCTAGAAAGAAAAAAAAGAAGGAGATGGCATGTTAATCTCTAAGTTCTGTTGATGATTAGTGACCAACACTTAGTCATTCACTTAGGTAGTTTTGGTTGGCTATCACTGTGGCCGAGCTAAAACTATGCAAGGCCAAGCAACATTGCTGAGCAGTATTCAGGTTGCCGAGTTGTATCATGCCAAGCTGAGTAGGATACTTAGTGCCAAGCAATAGAGATGTTAAGTGCCGAGCAGAATAGTTTTTGTATACATCTTTGGAATGATTCAAAATTTGAGGATAAGTGTTCATGCCGACTGGTATAAGATTTTTGCACCAACTTATGTACGCATTTAATATTTTCCTACGGAGTTAGTTATGCATTTAATTGTTTTATCCTATGCATGATCTATTGTAATCATTAATTGTAATACCTTGGAGGTATGGGTATTAGATCTTGATTGTTGATCTGAATCTTGCTATCAGACTTGAATAGATATATAAGATTGCTTCAAAACCCTATTTTGCAAGAGTGTAGAGAGAAGTGGTGACTGCATTTTAAAGTGAAATGCACAGAGGGTTATTTTGTTAAGAAGCAGAGATCAAGCAGAATGACAGCATAGTGAACAACAGAGTAAAGACATATCAGATTGTGAGATCATAGAAGGTACTGGAAAGAGGAGATCCATCATCAGCATCTGAGTGCATAATGAAGGATCATTACTTGAAACATTCTAATCATTGTATCGAGTGAAAATATCTAAACAGAGTGGTTCTAGCAGACCTTTCTAAATCTCCTAACAGAGTGCTTACTTTATTCTAAGTTGAAATCCTTTCACAGGGTAGATTGTAATGATCTTTAGGTCTTATTCGGGTAGACCTTTAACCGGGTAGATTGCATTTTGTAATCAACTTTTGTAGCCCTAACAGGCACACTTTATTTTTGCAGTAGTGAAGAATTTTGTGGGTGTCATCCCCACCCCAGTTTTACATATTTGGGTTTTTGGGTTACCATGTTCTTGTGTTATGAGTTATTTACTTCATTGTGTGGATGTTATTTGATATTACATTAGATTCATATATGAATAAATGTGGATCAGTTTCTTTTAAGTGTTTAAATTTGAAGATATGATTCACACCCCCTCTCAGTATCTTTCTTTCCCATTATTGTATTTCCAACAATTGGTATCAGAGCTTAGTTCTCTAGAAAGTCATAATCAGCTTGAGAATATAGATCTTGAGATGGAGATATACAAGATGGGTAAATTCATTGAGAATCAAAAGATTGATATTCTGCTAGCACTACAACAACTTGAGACAGAAAGACAAGAAGCCCAATCAATAAGAATGTGTGAAGTTGTTGAACAAAAAAGGAAAGCCGAAGATGAAAAGACTATGGTAGAAGAAGACAAAAGAGTGATGACTATTAGACTTGATGAAAGAACACATGATGTACAAACAATGACAGTCAATCAAGTTGACATGGAAAATCAACTACTACTTGTGAATTAGGAGATCAGTAGCAAAGACTTAGAGATTGTAAATTTTAGATCTGAGAATAGTTAGTTGAAGATGAATTGAGATTTGAGAAAGAACTTAACAACAGAGTGAATGATCCCAATGCAGCTTTGAGCTACTTTGAACAACTAATGGAAGCATCAAGAAGACCCAATGATTCTTCTAGATTAGGTCACACTGAACAACATACAACCACTGAAGAAGGAGAATCATCTAAGATAGGTGAAAGAAGGTATGCAAAGCCAAGAAACAAAAAACCTGTTTGCCACCACTGTGGGAAACCAGGTCATACAACAAACATTTACCGAAGCAAGAATGGTAAGTCCAATCCTAAAACCAACTTTAATGGTTATTGCTTTAACTGTAAGAAGTTTGGACATTAAGCATGTGAATGTAAGTCAAAGGCAAGAAATGCACCTTCCACACCTAGACTCAATGGTAATTGTTATAACTGACAGAAATATGGTCATAGAGCACAAGATTGTAGATCTAAAGGTAAACAACAATGGACATCAAAGGCACAAGAGAAATCGCCAAGAAAAGGCAAAACTTACAAGTGGGATTACAACACATGGCATAGTTGTCTATACTATGATGAGTGTGGACATGTTCCCAAAAATTGCATAAGGACACATTTTAGAGGAAAGTCTAAAAGTTGGATGAATGGAAGCCTAGTTTGTCATAGTTATCTGAAAATTGGCCATACAAGGAAAGATTGTAAGACTAGGGTACTTGCTCCTATTGTTGAGGAGATTAGAGCACATATGAACTAGACATGGGTTAATAAATCTAAACCATGTAGCAGTGAAGCTAGCATAGCCAAGGTCACCCAATCCAATAGATAAGGTGATCACATCATCTCCAACTAAGCAAAAGAGGTATGTAAGGAACTGCATCTAAAATTCTTATCTTGCATCAGTTCCTAACATAAAATATGCCAAAGTCCATATTTTCATATGTTAATATGCACCAGGACATATGTTAAAGACAAAAAAGCCAAGAAGAGAAAATTGCACTATAGGTGCCGAGCACCAGTTGTGGACACTAAGGCCAAGTTCTTTAGTGTGTGCCGAGTTTGTTGGCCGAGTAATTTTTGTGATGGCCAAGTTTAGTGAGCCGAGTGGGATGCAAGTTATGTTAGAAATCCGAGGATAGGTGGCTTGCACTAACTCAACGGGAAGAACATTTATTGCTTACCTACCTTGACCTTTCGAAATCTATAAAGGATGAATAGTTTATTCTTCATTTTTACCTTGCAATTTTCACTATTTACGAAGTGATTGAAGTAGTTGTAGAATTGGTGTTAATAGAATTAGCATCAAAGATTTTGTTAGCATGCCGTCAGCAATCCTAAGGTGAACAGTGTGAAGTGCTACTTGCCGAGATACTCTATTCTTGATTTTTTGAAACCTAATTTCAAGATTATGGCTGCAAGCTCTTCTACACCAGTCAAAAGTATGGATGGGGAACAAGAGCAAATTCAGTTAGTATGGAATGATGAATGTGTACCTCTCAATTTTTGAGCCGTTCTTGAAAGTTTAATTCAGATTGATTTGACCGGAGCTCTCTCATCCATTACACCAAAGGTACTCATGATCCACGATGTAAGATCTTGTTACATGGTTAAAATTGGTGAAGTAGGTGATAGTGAATTGAGAAATCCTACAACAAACTGTGTGTTGATGGAGTTCTGAAGGGAGAATTCAAAAATTGAGCCGACAAAGGGTTAGCTCATGCCCTAGATTTTCCACTGTATGCACCCTGAAATGGTCGCCTAGACTTTGGGCGCCATTTATCATTTTATCAATTTATCAATTTTCTGAATCAATGCTTTGGAACATTTCAATTCAAATCAATTTCTTTGATCAAATTGTAATTAACTCACTAATTCAATTATTTCAATATTTCCTAAGGTTTGACCATTTTTATTTAACTAAAAGATTTAATCTCCCTTTTAATTAAATAAAATTCCTCTTATTTAATTAAAAGATTTAATCTCCCTTTTAATTAAATTCCTCTTATTTAATTAAATTCAATTTCCCCCATT
>MU225546.1:871489-883241 GCA_018584345.1 Thuja plicata
GCACTTTATTTGTTGAAAAAGGAAATGAATTAAATTAAAAATTAAATAAAAATCCCTTTTTCAACACCCCCTTTTAAGTGGTGGGTTTTTGCCTCTTAATCATAGCCTTTGATTTTTGCCTCTTAATATCAATCGTTCACTTTCCTTTAAAAGGAGACCTCTCCTTCTCATTTTCATATATTAGAGTTTTTAGTATTGTTATGTTGCAGGTTTGGAGAGAAATTTTGGAGGAGCATTTGAGCATTTGAGCTTGGAGATTGCAACTTCTCTCTTCTTGTCTTATTCCTTCTTGCATTCATGGCTATTCATATAGATTAGAATCATGTTTATTTCCTTAGATTAATATTGCATTTGTATTTCTTTTCATAGATTAATCATGCATTGTTATCATTTAGATTAATTTCCTTTTATGCATTGCAATCATATAGAGTAGATCTCATTTTCATGCATTCAAATCTCTCGTTTCATAGTGTATTTGCAATGGACACAACTAGGTCAATCTGAGGGCCTTCATTTTACATTTTTACACATCCATGACTAGAGAGCTATGGATCGATATTTGAGGCCTCGTTCTTGAGAAACCTTGAATGGAATGATTCATAGAAGTGTGACAACATTCATGCACACATCCACAAGGTTTCAAAGATGAATAGATTAAGGTTATTCTTAGCCGAGTTCATGATATGTGTATGTGGTTAGACAATGGACCGGTCAAGATAACTTAAAACATGATTCAACGAGTGACTGGA
Source organism: Thuja plicata (assembly GCA_018584345.1). NCBI lineage: Eukaryota > Viridiplantae > Streptophyta > Pinopsida > Cupressales > Cupressaceae > Thuja > Thuja plicata. Next base: position 872,239 of record MU225546.1, read on the forward strand.
TATCCTGTTGTGAATGGGAAATGGACAATGAGAGATAACAATAAAGACAAAATTACACTGAACACTGGAGCCGTATGGAACAATAGAGGTATGACTATCTCGACAATTAAAGACCTAGAACTTAATTTTGGAGTAAGAGTAATCGTACATAAGTTCTATCAGTTGAGTTGACTGGATAGTGTTCCTTGTATAGCCGTTGACCAAGCATGGAAGATTGTTAAGAATAATCATACATATGATCTTGCTAAGCTATAGCTAACTCAACTAGCCGAGAACCTAGCATCAATCAAAAAAGATAAGAGCTCATTATGTAAGTTTGGTTCCTTACTAGTCTGCATATTTTTCTACATTCAGGATACATTTCCTACATTGGGAGACATTGTTTGGAAAAAGGATAGACTCATTATATTTCAAATAAGTGAATGTATTGAGAAATTAGGATGTAATTTCAATAGCATTATGGGGAGCTATTTTGTGGAACTTAAAAAGAGAATGAGATTAAGAACTAGGATTCCTAGATCACTAGTGGAGAAGCACTATGAAGAAATTTGTTTTCTAGTTGATATGGATAACATATATATCTAGGCTGTGACACCTAGGGTAACATGTTTAGAACCATTTCCCTATGAAATTAACATTGATGAAGTATCAACGGCCATCATTGCACTCCTAGCCGAGGTAATTGATACTATAGTAGAAAGATTTGGTAATTTTGATGAAGCAAAAGTAAAAAATTCAAGAAGTTTAAAGGAGGGAACCATGGAGAGGAAAAGGAAGAAGATTGTGAAAAATCTAAAGAAAATGGTTGGTTTGGGAAGTGATGAAGAACCTGAGGATGCACCTTTAGGCCTATCCACTGGACAAGGAGAAGATATATCTACTGAAGAGGAATTCAGTACACCTAAGGAGATCACTGAGAAAGCGAAGGGTAAGAAACCATCAATTGTCATAGTAACCAAGTCGACTAAAGCTAAACCTAAGGTTACACCTCCTATAGCTAATCGTCCAAGGACTAGAGCATCTACTATTACTTCTCATGTAGTACAAACAAAAGTGTATGGAAAGAAGGTTAAAATTGCTCCTATGGCTGAGCTGAGTAAACCAGTTAAGAGACCAAGAAGGAAACTGCACTTGGAGATAGATAGTGATGATGAAAAGACTGAGATTGATAAACCTAGCAACATACCTACAACACAATTCAAGAAACTAGCTAATATTGATGAGGTATGTGACAATTTGAGAAACTCAGCAGGGTTAGCTACTTTCAAATTCATTAAGTATGAGAAACTGAGTATTGGAGACAAGCATAAAGTTCAGGAAGCACTCTTAGATATGATGAGTACTTTTAAGTTAACTCCTATAGAGATAGGAAACCATGTGCCAAATGAATTGTATGAGTTTCTGTCAAGAAAATGGGAATTTGCACTTACCACAGAGAGAAAGATTAGGGAAGGTACTTTAGCTAAAGTGATACCTGAGTTGACATCAAAATAGTGAAAAAAATTCATTGAGGAATATAAGAATAGGTTTGTTCCTAAGCTTAGAGGTTACACTATTTTGAAAAATGATAAATTAAAGGATTAGTACAACAGAGTAATAGGATTTGGAAGGGAATCTTTGGACTAATAGTTCCAAAAGACAAGAAATCTGATGACGGTCCATCTGATAAAAAGGCAAAAGAAGTTGAGATTACCCCTAAGCCTCAGATGACTCAAGATCAAGTTGCTACTAAACAGGAAAAGACTAAAGATGCATTAGACTCAACAAATTCTATTTATTTGACTACAGACAGTCCAATTGACTACATAATTGATGATTCTAGAAATTTGAATGCCGAGGAATAGCATATGCCAAGTGGTACAAACACTGATTCACCTTTTAAGGCAACTGAGACTAAAGGAGGAAAGACCACTACATTTGAAGAGAAAATTGATGAGATAATTGAAGTAATCAATGATTAGATAGGTGAAGAGAAAAAACAAACAGATGCACAAGAGGTAACTTCACAAAATCCACCTATTTTAGAGGTTGTCAAAATAGTTTTAGATAGTAGTGTAGTGATGAAGGATAATGTTGAAAAGCCTAAGGAACAAGAGGCTCTGCAAGTGTTGGTTGATCTACCACACTCTGCATCATCCACTCCCACAGGTCCTAAAACTAGAAGTATGCCTGATCCTTAGACAATCTTGATAGAATTGCAAGAGACAATGGATATTGACACTATCACGGGAAAAGGTATTGATAAAATGCAGCTGAGCATCAGCTCACGAGACTTGAAGAGAAGGAAAATTATGAAGAAGAAGTCTCAAATTATTGATGTCATAGTAGATGAGGTAATTGTGATTCCACAATGGGATCCCAATGAATTTTCTTTTGAACAAATAGGGACTCTTCAGGAATTACTTAAGAGGAAGAAGAGACAAGAAGAAATGAAAATAGAACAGAAGAAAAAGCAAGTGTTGCATGATATCAAGGATATATTTGCAAAGGCTTTTGAGACTTAGAAGATGAAATGCCTCAAGCTCCAATTATTGATCAGTTAGTTCACATTGTACAAAAGGTAACTGATGATGATATAAATAGAAATGAAAAACTTCTACAATGGTCCAAGAGGAGATTCAAGAGCAAAGTTCTCGAGAAAATCTTAGAAGAGATTGCAATGAAATAAGTTGAACTTTCTACTCTTGTAGACATTTTGGAGAAAGTTACAGCAAATGTTTATTCTCTGTACAGGAAACTATGTGATGTTGAATTCTTCACAAAGGATAATCCACAGCTTGTTGAGAAGCTACAGTTAGATTTGAAATCTACTGGCAATACTTTGAGTAAGGATGCTACCTCTAGCTCTTTACATTTTACTAAGTTGATCAATGCACAATGCATAATAGCCAAGGTTATGGCTAAAGATGGTCAGATTAGGGCCAAATTGATCACCATTTAGACAATCCTATTGCCTCACTTGGAGGTAATACAAAAGGAACTTTCAGATGCAAAAGAGTTATCACAGAGAAATGCAAATCTCTCAACTGCAGAAAGTTTAGTGATTCTAGCTGCCGAGCTAGAGATAAAATTGGAATTTATGAAGGTTGCCAAGGAAAGTTGGGACGGTACATTTGCATCCACCCTATAGCATCATAAAACAATTTTTGGATAAGTACAACTTAACCCCACTTGAAATCAGTGACAAAAAAAGGAGGAAGTTGGTAAGGATAAGGAAGTTGGTAAGGATACAGTATGATAAATCAGTACAAAACAGGTACATTTGTATATATTATGAAGGCATGTATTCTATGTAACTTTTTTGTATGTATAATTCTGAGTATATTCCTAGGGGGAGTACTTAGTATACTTAGGAAACATTTTGATGGAATGAAATGAAGAATTGACAAGTGTGTTTTTGCCACTAATATCAAAGGGGGAGATTGTTAATCTCTAAGTTCTGTTGATGATTAGTGACCAACACTTAGTCATTCACTTAGGCAGTTTTAGTTGGCTATCACTATGGCCAAGCTAAAACTATGCAAGGCCGAGCAACATTGTCGAGTAGTATTCAGGTTGCCGAGTTGTATCATGCCGAGCTGATTAGGATACTTTGTGCCGAGAGACAGAGATGTTAAGTGCCAAGAAAAATAGTTTTTGTATACATGTCTAGAATGATTCAAACTTCAAGGCTAAGTGTTCAGGGTGACTGACAGAAGCTTTTTGGGCTGACTTATGTATGCATTTAATATTTTCCTACGGAGTTAGTTATGCATTTAATTTTTTTATCTTATGCATGATCTATTGTAATCATTAATTGTAATACCTTGGAGGTACGGGTATTAGATTTTGATCATTGATCTAGATCTCGTTATCAGACTTGAATAGATATATAAGATTTCTTCAAAACCCTATTTTGCAAGAGTGTAGAAAGAAGTGGTGACTGCATTTTAAAGTGAAATGCACAGAGGGTTATTTTCTTAAGAAGCAGAGATCAAGCAGAATGACAACATAGTGAATAGAAGAGTAAAGACATATCAGATTGTGAGATCATAGAAGGTACTAGAAAGAGGAGATCCGTCATTAGCATATGAGTGCATAACGAAGGATCATTACTTGAAACATTCTAATCATTGCATCAGGTGAAAATCTCTTAATAGAGTGGTTCTAGAAGACCTTTCTAAATCTCCTAACAGAGTGCTTACTTTATTGTAAGTTGAAATCATTTCACAGGGTAGATTGTAATGATCTTTAGCTCTTAACCGGACAGACCTTTAACCAGGTAGATTGCATTTTGTAATCAAATTTTGTAGCCCTAACAGGCACACTTTATTGCTACAGTAGTGAAGAATTTTGTAGGTGTCATCCCACCCCATTTTTACTTATTTGGGTTTATGGGTTACCAATTTCTTGTGTTATGAGTTATTTACTTCATTGCGTGGATGTTATTTGATATTACATTAGATTCATATGTGTATGAATGTGGATCAGTTTGTTTTAAGTGTTTAAATTTGAAGATTTGATTCACCCCCCTCTCAGTATCTTGCTTTCCTATTATTGTATTTCCAACATGGCATCCTTGCCCCGCAAGCATACGAACAAGGAGGAAAGGGGACCTATTATATCGCTCACAACACTATGCAAGACAACGAGCCCCCAAAGATTAGGCTAGCATTGTTTACATAATGTGGAGTTCCATAATAGGAACATAAATGTTATTTAGAGAAAATAGGATTGAAATACAACTCATTGCCACATGATATATAAATAACTTTACTATCAATGAGCTGCCTAATATTATAATGTAAAGCATGACATTCATTAGTAGAGTGATCATGAAATCTATGATAAAAAAAAATAGGAAAATTCTTCAAGTATGGACTACGTTTCTTTTTTGCGTTTAGGTATAGTAATCATCTTAGCACAAAGGAGTTTAGGCAAAAGTACTTCTTGGTCAAATTTCTTCATAGGGTCATCATGTTTTGAAGTGTTATTTGAGATGTTCTTATTGATGTTTTGTTGAGGATTAAATGTCAATCCATAAGAATGTTCATGCCCCCCATTCTGTAAGGGCATTTGAATTCCCTATTTATGGTTACCACATTCTTGACCATGGAATCCTTGTTTAACTAGTAAATGATAATCATGACCATAACAAGAAGCCTTATCAGAAGGAGTCAATGGAACTTTAGTAGTCTGTATCTCATCACTAGTATGTTTGAAAGATTCATAGTGGGTAGAAGCAGCGACAAAGTTATTACGAAGGACAATAGAATTAGAAGCAAAAGCTTGTTGTTCAAACTCTCTTTGTTTCTTCATAAAATCAACATTAGAAACCTTATACTCTCAAATAAAGGTAGGATTAAAATCCAAGGTTCCCCAATCATCTCCAGGAAGAGCATTAAAGGAAGAAGGATTACTATTAGGAATAGTAATATTGTAGGTTTGAATATTCAAACAAGGATTTGGGGAATTATCCACATGAAGTGAGTACATCATGTTGTTGTGAATAAACTTGACTTTACGGTGAAGGGTGGAAGGAAAAAAATGCATCTCATGCAACCAAGGTCTACCTGAAAGGAGGTTATAATTAAGAGGTCTAGGCATAACATGAAAAGGAGTATTTAGGATGACTGGACCTACTTTGATAAGTAAGGTAATGATTCCCAAAGTGTTCTTATCAATGTTATCAAAGCCACGTATAGGAGCATTGTCAGGTTGAATAGTGGAAGATTGACTTTAATCACTTTAAGCATGTCCATGCTACAAATATTAAGCCCAGATCCATTATCAATCAGGGTCCTACAAATGATACTCTTATTGATAGTAACAACAACCATAAGAGCATCATATTGATTCTAAACTTTTTAAGAAGGTAAATCCTTTTGAGTAAATACAATGTTAGGAGGACCTAGGGTAGCATGCATGCGCTGTAAGAAGGAATTGATGTTCTATTGATTAGGAGGTGGAGTAGAAAGAGTTGTTAGATATTTTTGCAAGGCTTCATGGTAGGTAGGTGAAGTTTGAAGAATCTCCGACAAAGAAATCTTGGCAGGGGTATTACACAATTGGTTTATCAAATCATACTCCTAGCAAGGAAGACAACATGGAGGAGGACGAATGGGTTGATAAGTTGGTTAAGAAGTAGGAACCACCGGATTAGGTTGAAGGTTATTCCTTGTACAATAGGTGTGAGCTATTGAATCTTGATCATTGAAATATTCTCAAGATTCCACAGGTTTACCTTTGATAGTAATGCGAGGACAACCTTTAATAGTCAACAAGGGTTTTGGATAAACCATGTTAGTTGTCTCAATAGTACAAATATATTCACAAGAAGGAAGCAAAGAAGATATCCTAGGAGGAGATGAGGTAGGATCTTAATTCTCCATAAGATCATCAATAAGAGGGAGAGAATAAAGGGAATTCATATCATTCTCCACTAATTCCTCATCACTGGAAGGAATCCGAAATGGAGGTAAAGCATCTATAGTGTCTTCTTCTTTCTCTAAAATGTTTGCATAAGGGGAGTTTGTTTTAGAAAGAGAGTCACTATAATGTATGAATATGTCATCCATTAATAAATCACCCTCTTGTATCAAACCATCTTCATGAGGAGGGGATAAATAAATGTCTTTATTCAAGGGTTCATCCCAAAAAGTAGAATCCTCCATAGTGGCTTCATGAGGAAGAGAGTAATCAACATCCAAATCCAAATGTTCATCCCAAATAGGAGGATTAGCATCCCTATCAATAAAGCACATTGTAGGAGCACCATAAATAACTAAAGCTTGATCCCTAAAGGGGAAACAAGGTAAATTATTTTCTAAAATAGGCTCATAGAAAAGACATATATTAGGAGAAGAATTAACTTCAATCCTCAACTCATCTCCATAAAGAGAAATATGATGGAGAGAAAGATTAAAATCATCTTCTTGCTCTAAAATATTTTTAGTTATATTTTCAGCTAATTTAACTTGGATTCTTATTGCCCAAATGACCCTACTAATTAGATTTTTAGTTATATTTTCAGCTGATTTAACTTGGATTCTTATTGCCCTACGTGGCAGTCTAAAACTCACTTTAATATATTGGTGAACCTGCGTAGCCTAGGTGGTTTAAGTTGTTTTCTTCATACTATGTCTATGTTTTTTGATAGAAGAAAGATGTAAGTAATTTTTCCTTTGTTGTCTTTCTGCTTACAGATGTTTTTCTTCCGCTGAAAATTTGTTGTGACTGTATATGGGCCAACCCCTAGTTTTGACTACTTTTTATATCAAAAACAAAAGTTATATGCATTACTAAGAAGTAAAAATTGTATTTATAAAAATGCATTTCAACGGTATTTATTTTTCCCTTTGCTTAACCTCTTAGTACGAACATCATACAACTCCACGCTTTGAGAATATGAGTAGAAGATGGAATGACAAATTCACAAGACTGTATCAAAATGTAACTCACATTGAAAATACTGACATGGTTAGATCTTGTTCTTATAATCTGCCTGGTTAATTACTAAAGCTATTCATGATTTGCTCAGAGACAACAAAATTACTGAATTGGAATTTTTAGCATTCTCAGAAATTATCGAGAGGTGCCAATATATTTCAGGTTGGGGATGCCTTATTTTACAAATTAGTTTATCGGGAATTATTGGGAACATAAAATTCAGTAAATGTGGGCTTGTTGAAATTCATCATTAATGTAGTCAAGAAGGAAATTAGAGTTATAGGACCCCAATGCTAACATCTCCACATAATCAACTATATTATCAATTAACTTAATGCACGTTTTGTGTCGGCGTAATGGTTCGCCGGTAGGAAGATATAGGTATTGGGAGGTAGTGAGAGGGAAAATAAACCCTAAAGAAGAAAATATTTTTTTCAAATATTGAGGGATAATATTTTTTCAAATATTGAGGGACAGGTTATACTTAGGATTTGAATTTAATATAGAAGGTAATTGTTTATTTAGTAACAATAATTTATAAGGAATACAATTTTGAAAGAAAATTTGTATTTTGAGATAGTTTTAAATTCATTGTCTTTAATTTTGGTGTTTTACTTAGGATTTGAATTTAATATAGAAGGTAATTGTTTATTTAGTAACAATAATTTATAAGGAATACAATTTTGAAAGAAAATTTGTATTTTGAGATAGTTTTAAATTCATTGTCTTTAATTTTGGTGTTTGATGTTAAAGTCTTAAATTGAAAGTTGTAAGTCAGTTCAGAACTAAAGTAATTGCAATGTGAAATTTCTTGAATATTGTCAAATGTAATTTAGTCCTGTTAATACTAAATAACGGTATTTTTTGTTGCTCATAATCTTTAATCTTATAAAAATCTAGTAGATGCAAGTAGTTAAATTGTATGTTGTAAACATTAGATGGTGTAAAGTAGTGTAATAGGTAGCATAGAATGAATGTATCTATCCTTTCAACTCGGAGTTTAGAGTCGGTCTTGCAATGTAAAATTGGTTGGATATTGTGAAATGTTTTTATGTTTAAAAGAAGAAAGAACTTAGTTTCAATTGTTTCTGTTTAATATAAATGATAATATGTAATGGGTTGTATTATTATTTAAGCATATGTGTTTCCCTATTTGTGTTGGTTCCACTAATAATAGCATAAGATATATACCTTAAAGCATGGTAATAGGAAGCGAATAAATATTGTTTTATCCTTTTAAGTCGTGGATTACAGAAGGTCTTGCAAGGCAAATTTGGTTGGATATTGTGATGAAAAAAGTTAGTTTGAATTAATTTATTTTAAGTATAGATGACAATATGTTATTCATTATATTATTATTTAAGCCTATTTTATTGTGTTGCATCGAGTAATAATAGCATAACACCTATAGTTGTATTAAAAAATTGTGTAAAATATTATGCATTCAATTAGAAAAATTATGGGCAATGTATTATAACAAATTAAAGTGTTATTATGTCATAGAAGGTTAAAAATAATTAGTTATAGTTTATTGTTAATACTAAATTATATTAGTTAGTGTTGTGTGTCAACTTATCAAATCACTTAAAAGTGAATTAGATGCAAGTACTTGCTCTTTAAATTAGCTATTATATAAATAATATTTTATATCAAAATATGACATTGTTATGAAACTAAAAAAATAAGTGATTACAAAAGATTGGAAAAGAAAATACTAATTATATATCAATGTACTTTTAACATAGGAGTTGTTGACAATTTGTTATGTTGAGCATAGAGAAACAAAGAATCACATCTTCTTATTAAATCATTTAAAATTGTATTAGATGCAAGTACTTATTTTTTAAATTATTATTTATATAAATATTATCTTAGATCAAAATATCACATTGTTATAAAATTAAGGAAAGAAGTGACTATAAAATTTTGAAAAATAAAATGCTAAATATATATAAACATACTTTTAATCCAGGAGTTGTTGAAAATTTGTTTTCTGATACATAGAATAACAAACAATCAGATTTTAGAATGTAGTATACGAAAAACATTGAAATAAGCACGTCTTATAAATATGGGCAATGAAGGAAAAATAACAACTCCTCTTATTATATCTAGAAAGAGGTCATTTCTAGTGTATGGAAAAGAGAAAGTTGATTGGAATGGCACAATACATTATTTTTAAGTCAATGAAAGAAATGATAGTATCTGGATAAGTTACATAGCCAAATTGTTTGGAAAAAAATGTAGAGTGCAGTAGAAAATATCTCTTGTGTCTTGAAGCCATGCCACCAACAAGAAAGAAGAACCATCAATATTTTTTCACTACACAAAAGTAATAATTATACCAAATAATAAAATCATATTTCCTTAAACTTGTATATATACATCACTTGCTGAGTACAAATAGGGTTAAAGCATCTAATTATTCTATGTGCGCTGGCTAAGGGGACACCATGCAATGTTTGGCAAGATAGTGGTTTGGAATAAATAAGTTTGATGTAGACAAAAGGGTAAATGGTTTGGAATAAATAAGTTTGATGTAGACAAAAGGGTAAATGGATGAGATCATTTCATTATTTCACAATAGCAATAATAGTAATGTAAAAAAATAGAGAATTTATCGCGCTTTCAAAGATAATAAAGAAGAGAAAAAGAAAAACAAAGATGTAGCTATTTTGTTGAACAAGGTGAAAAAGAAATGCGGACTAGTGACATATCGCTATTTCGTCAGATGACTAATAACAAGATTGCAAAATAATTATAGCATAAGAGCTTTTCGTTATTTCTCTAAAGAGCATTGAAAAGAATGGAAAAATAATGATAATAGCTCTAGAGAGGACAAATGAAGGTATACTTGTCATTAATGCACTCAATGAAGTGATGAATAACTTTCCTAAGTTGTACTTCACACACTTAGGGCCCGTTTGTTTCGTGGAATTGACCAGGAATTGGCATTCCCAAATTCCTAAAATTTTCAATACCCTGTTTGGTTCCAAAATAAGAAATTGGAATAGGCTTAGGCGAATTCTAATTTTGGCCCATTTTGAGCATTCCACAATTCCTTCTCAGAGCTGGAATTGGAATTGAAAATTAGAATTGGGCTAAATTGCATGCCAATTTGGGACTACCTCCAATTCCCATTTGTCGGGGGCTTTGTGGTTTTTTCAACATCTTCCAGCTGTCGTGAGTGAAGAAGGGTTTTTGTGGTGTTTTGTGCATCTTTCGCTGCTGTCGTGACTGAAGAAGGGGTTTTGCAGGGAAAACGGTGGCTCTGCTGTTAACCCGCTCTGCTGTAGGGAAAACGGTGGCTCTGCTATTAACCCACTTTGCTGTAGGGTAAGTCGTCTCCTCCAACTACGATGGTTTATGGTTTCACTGATGTTTCTATTTTTTCATCATTCTATGATTCATTTTTTCCTCATTCCGTGATCGATTAGTGGTCTCATTGTTGTTTTGATCCTTCAACAACAACCATGGAACTTTTCAATGCTTCTTGTGTTCCCTCTTTCCTCTAGTCACCACCTTCATAGGGTTTCACCATGGCTACACCTTCTTCTTCCTTGGAAGCTCCTCTC
>MU225546.1:913598-950481 GCA_018584345.1 Thuja plicata
CATGTTTCATTCTTGATTATTTGATCTAATTCTTCTTGCATGGCACTTTTCCAATCTGAATCTTTGCATGCATCTTCAACACTTAAGGGTTCAATCTGTGAAAGTAAGCATACCTCTTCATCAGTGGCTAAACCTTTTTCTCTAGATCTTGTCAAGAATTTTGTGCTTTGATCTCCAATGATATCTTCCTTAGAGTGGTATTTGGATTTGTACCTTGATTTCTTAGGAGTGATACTTTAATCTGTGATCTATGATTCTTCTTCTCTTGGTTCAGGATTGTTACATGAAACATCAAAACAATCAAACAATTCTTCAATAACTTTGTCCTTATTGATGGGTCTGGGATCATCTTCAATCATGGGAGCATAGTCATAATATCTTTCTTGAATCATAAAATTCTCATCAATATTCACATGAGTACTTTTAATGATCTTCTTTAATCTTAGATTGAAACATCTATAGGCTTTTCTTTTAGTAGAGTAACCAAGAAAAATACCTTCATCGCTTCTAGCATCAAACTTACCAATGCTATCATCTCTCATGATGTAGCACTTCATTCCAAAGATTCTGAAGTATTTTATAGTAGGTACATTACCAAACCAAAGTTCATAAGGTGTCTTGTCTTTGCATTGTCTCAATCGTATTCTATTGATAGTGTAAACTGCTGTATTGACTGCATCTCTCTAGTAGGTATGGGCAACCTTTCCTTCAATCATGATAGTGTGCATTGTGTCAAGTATTATCTTGTTCCTCCTTTATGCTATCTCATTCTGATGAGGGGTTCTGGGTGCACTTAACTATCTTTTGGTTCCATGTTCTTCATAGTAGTCATAAAACTGGTCAGAGGTGAATTCTCCTCCTCTATCAAATCTCAAAATTTTTATCTTTAATCCAGATTCATTCTCAACCTTAGCTTTGAATACATTGAACTTCTCAAAAGCTTTATATTTTTCTTAAATAAGAACGCAACCCACATCATCCTTCAGAAATCATCAACAAACAAAATAAAATACCTTTCTCCGTAGTAAGATCTTGTTTGAGTAGGTCCACATAGGTCTGTATGTATCAGATCTAATTTGTTTTCTGTAGAGTTTTGTTTGTTCCTGAATGAGGTCCTCACATGTTTCCCCATTACACATTCCTTGCACATGGTGTCAACTGGTCTTGCAATGCCATGAAGGTCTCTTACTTTCTTTACATTACTTATCTTGAATATGTTGTCAAAATTGATGTGACAAAGTCTCTTGTGCCATAGCCAGCTGTCATATAATTTTGCAACAAAACAACTTATTTCTGTGTTGAGCTGAAAAACATTACCTTTGGTCTTTGAGCCTGATGCAATCATGTCTCCTTATTTATTGTTTATGATGCACTGGTTGTTTTTGAATTCCAACTTATATCCTTTATCAAGAAATTGTCCAACACTTAGTAAGTTATGATGCAAACCATCAACATAGAGAACATCATCTATCTTGTTCTTTCCATCTAGGGCGATATAACCTCTTTCTATGATAGGTTTTGGAATGTTATCTCCAAATCTAACCATGCCACCTTTGTACTTTTCCAAATGTACAAATCCATCTTTGTCTCATGTCATGTGGTCTGAACATCTGTTGTCAATGATCTAGTTAGTTCTGATGTCAGTTTTTGAAACTAATCCTAACTCATGTTCTTTTATTTCATCTTCTTTGTCCACTTCTTCAAGAATCTTCTAAATGTTTTTAGTGGCAACAAATCTAATTTCATCTTCTCCCGAGTCATCATTAATTACACCATCCTCAACATGATAACATTCTTTAGCATACCTAGGTTTGTAATCTGATATGAATTTCTTGACTCTTGTAGGGCACTTGGATGCAAAGTGACCAACTTTGTTGCATGAGAAACATTTGAATAGTAGTTGTCCTTCATATTTCATTTTACCTTTCCTTTCCTTCTTGGAAATCATAGCAATGATTTATTCTAGTTCTGTATCCACTTCTTCATTATTACTAGAGCTTCTTATAGATTTCTTGTTGTGGACTATGGCTTTGAAGGTTGTCGCACTTTTAGGTTCTGTCTTCAATCTAGATATCTCAAATGCAGATATTTTGTTGATCAAGGTTTCCCTCTTGAAGCATTTTGAAAATTGCATAGTCTCATCTAGGATATTGATCTTTCTCTCATAGTCTACTGTCAATGTGGTCATTAATTTTTCCATTATATCTTCCTCTGATATTTCTCCACCATTGTTTCTTATACCTGATACTACTTCATTAATCTTCTAATTGTAAGCTTTGATGTTTTCATCAGATAACATCTCTAAATTGTTGTATCTTTTCTTCCATGTCTTTATGCACACATTCTTTGCTTGGATGTCTCCTTCAAGGTCATAATTTTAACTTCTTGAGTGGCAATATCATAGATCTCAATTCCAACACACTGAAGATGTGTTATCACTTTTTTCTTCCAGTCAGGATAGTTTTCTCCATCAAACTTAGGACTCTCTTTCCTGAAGTATGCCATCTGATCTACCTTAAGCTGTTTGGATTTCTTTCCAAGGCACTTGGCTTTGATACCAATTGTTGGAATAGTCCCAAGGATAACTAAGAAGGGGGGGGGAGGTGAATCAGTTATCAATATATTTAATTCTTTTCTCTTTCTTTAATGTAATTTGATATAAAGTAAATGCACATTCAGATAACACAATAGAGTACTCAGCAATTTGATTACGAGGAAACCAAATAGGAAAAAACTCCAATCGGAATTAGCACCCACAAATAACTGCACTAGTTTATAATGATCACTGTTAGAAGATCTTACAACCCTTTTAGGAGTTGATCTTTACAATGCAAGAAGTATAGAGACCTGGTTAAAGGTCGGACCCTGTTAGGATTCTGTTACAGATAACCCTGTTAAAGGTGAGGACTCACTTTCCAATAGCCCATTGCTAAGATGGTGAAGGCTACAACCTTCAGTATAACAAATATATACAATATTTGGTAAATGAACTGTTTGAGTAGACCTACTATCTTGATCATTTCCAATGAATTGCAATCAAATTTTGTTTCTTCACATAGATCTTCAACTTATTCTTTCTGATTCTCTACTCTTCTCTATCTTTTCTTCTTCAGAACATTTTCAACGTGTAGTGAACATATCTAAACTTTTATATGTATCTTCACAGAGGATAAGGTCATGATGGTATCTGGAAACACGTCATCAACTTTCTTGTTGGCTCAACCAAGCATGCAATAAAGATTAATACCACGCAATTCAAACTAAATAGATGCAACGCTTGACAAAGTCAGCTTCACCAAATTAACTCTACCATCAAGATTCTATTGAAACACATTTAGCTCCTTTGGATAATAATCTTTAACTCATAACTAAACATGAATACAAACACGCATATCCCAAAGATAGGCGCAACTCAAGAAACACTGTATTTACGTCGGATCCTTAACTGATAAACTCTAGAAACTGTAACTACCATAACTGATTAATCATAACTCAACTGAAATTGCATATCTGACTCAGCGTAAATGTACATAGAAACTAGAACATGTATACACCATGGAAATAAACACGCATAGCTCCAAAGAATCTGTATGGATAATTGTATATAGGATACCTTTTCTATATTATATGTTGTCATCAATGGCAAACACACAATCAATTATTTGCACAGAAGAAAAGCTCCAACAATGAGTACTATAGAGAATGTTGCAGAAGATGTAGAGATTTATAATGAAAAGTGGCTCTTCGGGTCCAACATTGTGTCCATGTGATCCTTGCATATAACCATTCCAATAACTTTCCATAAGGAGTTTTCCAAATGGAGGTTGTATCAGCAGATCCCATTCATGTACAACTCACTGCTCAGGAAAGGCTCTTACTTCTCTACTCCAGTTAACAGTTACATGTGAGTCTTTCTTTTCTTTACTTCTCATGGTGGGAGTTTCCTACCTATCTACACTTGTTAATATTTCTTAAATTGATGTGTGTAGTGTTAGTTTGAATAATGCCCAAGCTTTGGGCCTGCCACTAGTCTGGGTGGTTTGCTATTTTATCTTTCCTTGTTTCAGTTTTGGCTTGTGAGTTTAGCCCTACTCCGCTCCATCCTCTCTACAAGTAGCTCCATATGCCAAGTTTCTTCTTGACTCTATTTCCCAATGGTTTTTAAGGCACTTGTCTTTTACCCAGAGATTGTCGGAGTTCTCTTCTTTCTACATGAAAATCAATCCCCCTGTGGAGCCAATGTTAGACCTCATTTTAAACATTTAAAAATGTGATTTTCTTATATAAATCATCATTTGAACCGAGTTCAATATGGTTCAATTGGTTCAAGGTATTTCAATATGGTTTGATGAATTCACTATTGTGGGATTTCTGGTGATTTCATTTCAAAAGTTCAGTTCCAAAAACACAAGTTATCGGTTCAAATATATAAGTCCATCAGTGCAGAAGGTTAAATCTTTCAAGGCCAGGTTCAGTAGTACAATTTGAAGGATCAGGTTTCCAGTAAAGATATAACTTTAAAAGGGTGTGTTTCTAGTGTTAAGAAATCTAGATGGACCCCATGTATTCCAAATCGGTCTATATGAGAGTTTAAAGAACCAACATGGTCTTTCAATCTTCAAATACCCTAATACTCAAAATATGAGCAATAATTATGTTGGTATCTGAATATACCAATAAGAATCTCACTTTATGATCAATATATCCAAGCCTGACTTGCTATTGTAGCAGATGTTCAGAAGTAAATGTGTCCATATAGATGATGTTTTGATGCTTGTAGGATATTCCATATATATGCCAGAATAAAGGATATGTTTATGAAGGGGTATGGTTCTTATTCTAGCTCACCCCAACTAAACCAGTCCATATCAATTAGGCCAAAGGAAGGAACTTCACATGTCATCCCATGATCTAATCGGCCAATACAACTGTTGATTCCTACAAAATGGATGGATACGAGATCTTGAACCTGTCATGGCCACAGTCTCATAGCTAATGCACACAAAGGAGAAAATCAATTGAAAAGGAATAAACCACTTAAGGAATGCCAATACTTCATGAACTTGGTGCTAAATCTCCAAATAGGAAATATTGGGTTATTGATGAAAATGTTCGAGCTCGTGTTCTGTTATCATTCCAAGTTCTTATGCATCAAAAACTATGTCATAGACATATTTCTATCTGATGGATCATGGAGAAAACCAGGGTCTCCCATCACATAGATGGATTATGATCAACTTCAATTGATCCATAATGCACATTTAGAAGGATCAGGTTTGCACAAGGCTTCTATGAACAAACATGTCTAGTTTAGTAAAGCATAATTGCGATGGTCGTTGCATGCGAACTATTTTTTGATTCCACCTAAACTCAAGGAGTTTAAGTATGAATACATATGCAATTCAATGTTGAGAACATCATCCAGGTCTTTGAAAAAATACCTGAGTATCATTTCATCATCGATAGGTACAAATATGGGGAGTTCTGAAAGTTGTTTGACAAGTTGTGAATATGGTTTAGATATTTTAATATGTGCCTAGGGTGCAGAATGTGCAGTCACAAAGGTGATGTTAATGCAAAATCAAGCACTCAACCAACTCCTTTCAATTACATCGAGACGTTATTATGGTGAAGATGCAAAGTGCAATCCAGAATAGGGGGCGATTATGGCATGACAATAGTTAAAATCCAAGTCTTAAATATCAAAGAAGATGAGAAGAATTATGAGGAAGTTTGCAAATTGTTTGACATATTTTCAATATCTAAGCTTATCTCTCTACCCATGTGATCATCGTGCAAGCCCACATTTCCAAATGGGTGTCTTCATAAGCTGGCAGGGAACAACCATATGTAAATACAATGAGGTTGAGAGACATAGTCACTATCTCCTCTATGCAGTCTCGCTCTTGAATTATAATGGTGGGTGAATATCCAAATCATGTACATCTGACACGGAGTCAAGATGAGAACTCTACATGTGTCTCTCCATTTAGATAGATACCCTTGCAGAAAAAACAAGGTCTTATCACACCATGGTCATGAATCAATGTTTTTGGTCGCATTGGCACTTACCCAGCATGGGAACATCAGGATGAATTTAGACGCACACCTGTATAATTCATGGTTTTTATAACATTGGTGGTTACACAAACTCAACCTCTACAGTCGAGGACCAAGTTACTGTCTGAGTTATAATGAAATGAATGTGAGCTATGGAGCTAAATGCACCTCTTCTCATTAATTTTATTCTTCTTTTTCTCACATGAATCAAATTGCCCTGACAGGCCCAATATGCCCCTTTCCTAACTTTAATAACATATCTTTCCTCTTACTTGTTCTCTCCATAATGTAGGGTCTTAATAAGTGCACTTTTTGTCACTTATCTATTGTTCTTATTTGTTCATTTCTTTTGCATCTATTATGTGTTTATGGGTAGATGTTTGTGTCCCTTATGTGCTTTCTGGTTAAAAGAATTCATGTTTGTAGTTTAGACGATTCATTGAAGATTTCACATGGGGAGCTATACCTAAGACAATTCAGAGGACACTTATGTATTTCAATTGCAAAGTGATCCAACTATTATTCACAGATATTTTTCTTCTTGGTTAGGGCATTTGGGAGTCATTTTAAGATTGTTTTTGTAAAAGAGAAATCTCTTCACTAACAATCACATTTCAGAATTTCAAATTTATAACTGATCAATTACATTGTGCATTCAAACTGAATGTAATATATAAGTGTCTTTTCATATTTCACATTTCATGTCAATCACAAGAGTAAATTTGCAAAATAGAAAGCATGATAAAAGTATGGAGTAGGGGTCCCATGAATTTCCTTATTGTATGTTTGTTATTAGTTGGTTGGCTGTCGCATCCTAGGTCTCCAAGTCCAGTTCTTCATCTTCATCAAGTCTTTAGGGTTTTACCTACATCATGAGAGAGAAAATGGTGTTAGATCCAGCTAGATCTAAGCAATGCATGAGACAAAAAAAAAATACAATAAATTCTTCTAATGTTGCATATCAATCTGACAAATTCAATGTAACAAAGAAATGTGCATCCACACTAAGTGAAATATAGTATTAAAGGGACTTGTTCTAAACATGAAACCTTTTTCTATTAATGATCATTCTGATGTATGTTTTTTTTATATTATTTGAAACTAGATATCTGAATGGAAGGGACTTAGTAATTCTATCTGAGAAACCTTTTTCAGAATTAGGTAATCATTTTAGTTTAACAAACACAAACAAACCAACCAACATTCATGAATGTGTCATGCCCCAAACTTGAACACTAAAACCTTAACCTAATGAACTTAAAAATTTCATTTAAACATGTTATATTAACTTTAGGGAATGAAATATTTTCTAAACCTTTGCAAATTAAATTAATTTGAAAGATTAATATAGAATAACAACATCAATTAGATTAATAGTCCTTAAGGTTCCTTTTCCACTATATTTAGTAAAACAACCATAAATTCATTTTGATAACAATAATTTCAAATAATGGTCTAGAGAATAATTTTATTAATATAAATAAACATACTCTATTCTAGAAATACAAGAAGATCACAATTTCCAAAACCCTTTCAAATTTACAAGGGAGAAGCTTGAATAGAAAAAGACTTTGAGGTGGAAATTTCATCCAAGACACCAAGACTTTAGCTAAAATTTCAAAAGCTTTCTCTTAACCTGCAAGAGTATCAAGGTTGAGCATGGAGGCTCTCCTCAAAACCTAGGCCTTTTGATGTAGAGAAAATCTTCACACTCTTTCAACTCGGCATTCTCTACATTAACTCCTTCAATTTCTCAAATCTTCATCAAATATTTCACATAATATTACCATGACATCATCATATACATATACAAAATACGTTCACCATCTTTTCCAAACAGTCATTGATTCTCTCTTGGGTCACTGACCAACAAGAGAGAATCTTCCTCTGCAAATCTTGTTCAGGTATCTACTAACCTTCTACCACCTTAGTGGTTCTATCACACCATTATCAAGAATGTAGTTAGAATATGCTCACCACCTTTTCTCTTACCGAGCACCAAATTCAAACTTTAATGGTCTTCGACTATCACCTTAAGAATGGACTCTGGTGTCACTGTCTATTTTGCATACAATAACCACTCCATCAGATATCTCATGGTCTGGTTTCCACAACACTTGTCTACACATCAAATCTTGGTCCCTCCACATGGCTCAACTATTCCACCAACTTCCCGATATCACTTACATGCATATAGTGAATACAGAATCATGTGTAACAGTTCTTGAAGCCGTTTTGGTTTTAATGCCTTCCAAAAAAACTTTAGCATTCCACCACCTTTGTTTCATAATTGTTTCGTTATTCAAAACCAACAGTATGGCTCTCTAATGGTTCTTAAAACCATTTCCAAATTTAGAGTCTTTGCTTAAATACATAAGATAATTGACAGCCCAATCCACAAACTCACCACCTAACAATTCACCATGGAGTAATTCGACACCAACAAGAAGAAACATAATGGTTTCTTCAAAACTATTTCCAATACGTAAAACACTCAAGCATCTACAGTCATGTTTTAAACTGATTCTTTTCCAAACAAAAATGGCTCCCACCATCCCACGGATCGGGACTGGCTTTAACAGCGATACA
This sequence comes from Thuja plicata, assembly GCA_018584345.1. Taxonomy (NCBI): domain Eukaryota; kingdom Viridiplantae; phylum Streptophyta; class Pinopsida; order Cupressales; family Cupressaceae; genus Thuja; species Thuja plicata. Next base: position 922,248 of record MU225546.1, read on the forward strand.
CAAGCCACTAAACTTTTTAGGGTCGACTATCAACAATACCAAACCAAAACATTACCATCAAATTCTTCATACAAGAAGAACCGAAAACAAGAACATAAAAGATAACCAGTCAAACTAGACTCATTAGACTATTCGAACTCTCAAACTATATTGTAGGAGATTTAAAGAAACTTCTAAAAAAAACTGAACAAACTATTCTTCAGTTTGGTGAAACACATTCCAATTAAAATTCCAAATCATTACATAATTAGGATGGCTCTCTGGCTGCAGGCCAGAGAGCCCATATCTTTCCACCCTCTCTACTCTACCTCCCATAACCTTTCTACTCTCTCCTCCTCTTTTTGGTTACCTTCTTTCTTTTTCTATCGACCTCCTTGAATTGGTTACATTGCTCTCTTTTTTTAAGAGAGATTCTAGGGTAGTGACTCTTTAATGAGAATCCACGATGTTTACAAAACCATTTTAACTACCCCATGATTACATAAGCTCTTGATTACAAATGGCATATAACCCATTTTTAAATACATTATAGTGCATATTCAAGCACTTTAACCATTTCTTAGACATGGTGTTAGGAAAGTCTAAATGACTTCCATATAGGTGTATTATGAAACCTATCATAATGCTTAGGGTTGAGATGCTCCCACATCATACTCCCACTAAAAAAAAAAAGATTTCCATGTCCCATGGAAATGCCTGGTATCACTCTGGACTAAAACTCCTTGCACACGCTACAGGTGCGCTCTTTGATGTTGAAACTGACTCCATCTCTCGCAATGCTACATAACACAAACTAACCAACAAAAACCATCCATCTTACCCAACAACAGACTCGGTCTGGTGATCCACTTCCCACTCTCTCTTCAGTGGTTTCTTTTGGCACCCTACTCCAGACGTATCTCTGTCGACGAATGGTCATGACAGAACTTACTTGTCTGCCCACACAAACTCTCCAAGAACTTCTTGCCTTCTTGCAGCTAGATGGGTCAATTTCTTCCCTCACAATATCTGACTACCCAAATCTTTCGCTGGCTCTGATACCATTCTGATGTGGAGAAAATCTTCACACTCTTTCAACTTAGCATTCTCTACATTAACTCCTTCATTTTCTCAAATCTTCATCAAATATTTCACATAATATTACCATGCCATCATCATATACATATACAAAATACGTTCACCATCTTTTCCAAACGGTCATTGATTCTCTCTTGGGTCACCGACCAACAAGAGAGAATCTTCCTCTGCAAATCTCATTCGGGTCTCTACTAACCCTCTACCACGTTAGTGGTTCTGTCATACAATTATCAAGAATGTAGTTATAATATGCTCACCACCTTTTCTCTTACCGAGCACCAAATTCAAACTTTAATGGTCTTCAACTATCACCTTAAGAATGGACTCCGGTGTCACTATCTATTTTGCATACAATAACCACTCCGCCAGATCTCTCATGGTCTTGTTTCCATAGCGCTTGTCTACACATCAACTCTCGGTCCCTCCACATGGCTTGACTATTCCACCATCTTCCCGATATCACTTACATGCATATAGTGAATACACAATCGTGTGTAACAGTTCTTGACACAATTCTGGTTTAATGCCTTTGAAATAAACTTTAGCATTCCACCACCTTTCTTTCATAATTGTTTCATTATTCGAAACTAGCAGTATGGCTGTCTAATGGTTCTTAAAACCATTTCCAAAATTAGAGTCTTCGCTTAAATACATAAGATAATCGGTAGCCCAATCCACAAACTCACCACCTAACAGATTCACCATGGAGTAATTCGACACCAACAAGAAGAAACATAACGATTTCTTCAAAACTGTTTCCAATACGTAAAACACTCAAGCATCTATAGTCATGTTTTAAACGGATTCTTTTCCAAACAAAAATAGCTCCCACCATCCCATGGATTAGGACAGGCTTTAACAGCGACACACAAGCCACTGAACATTTTAGTGTCGACTATCAACAAGACCAAACCGAAACATTACCATCAAATTCTTCATACAAGAAGAACCGAAAACAAGAACATAAAAGATAACCAGTCAAACTAGACTCATTAGACGATTTGAACTCTCAAACTAGATTGTAGGAGATATAAAGAAACTTCTAAAAAAAACTGAACAGACCATTCTTCGATTTGGTGAAACACATTCCAATTAAAATTCCAAATCATTACATAATTAGGATGGCTCTCTAGCTGCAGGCCAGAGAGCCCATATCTTTCCACCCTCTCTACTCTATCTCCCATAATCTTTTTCCCTTCTCTCCTCCTATTTTTGGTTACCTTCTTTCTTTTTCTATTGGCCTCCTTGAATCGGTTACATTGCTCTCTTTTTTTAAGAGAGATTCTAGGGTAGTGACTCTTTAATGAGAATCCACGATGTTTACAAAACTGTTTTAACTACCCCATGATTACGTAAGCTCTTGATTACAAATGGCATATAACCCATTTTTAAATACATTATAGTGCATATTCAAGCACTTTGACCATTTCTAAGACATGGTGTTAGGAAAGTCTAAATGACTTCCATATAGGCGTATTATGAAACCTATCATAATGCTTAGGGATGAGATGCTCCCGCATCACCTTTGCAAGGCCACCCCAAGCTAGGGGATCTAGAACTGAATCAAGATACATACACACATAACAACCAAAAAACTAAAAAATAGGAAAACAAGAAAATACCCATTACCCAAGGATATACATAGGTCTCCAAAGGACCTGAAACAAAGGGGTGAAAGAGCACTACCACAAGAGGAGAAAGCTAATAATACAAAATACATACACTAGGAATAGGCCACACATGGGCTCAACATTCCTAAATACCATATATATATAGTCTTGTTCCTTAGCTACACATGGACGCATGAAAAAATTTCTACCCTTCACCTCCATGCCCTACGGCGGCAACTGGAGTAAATTTACCTTTCTTTCATAAAACAAGTTATGGCTTCAAGCCTTCCAAATTTTCTTATGAACCCCAAATTCCATTGGGGATTCTTGGCATCATGGGCACCCATATACCCATGTACATCCCTCCACACATGGGAGACTCTGCACTACTTGGGTAGATCACTAACTTTCACCCCATCAAGGTTACCCAACCCTCCCAATGGTAAATAAGCCTTGAAGAACCCCATATACAATAAATTACAAAATAAAATACAAGACTCAACACATAAACTCCATGAAAACCCATGAAGTTGAAAAAAATAACATAAACTCCATTCATAGATTTCTCAAGCTAAGTTCAAAAGTAAGCAAAGACTACTCTAACTATGCTAATCAGAAAACTCACCTCAAATCCTAGCTATGGAAAATGTAAGGTGGTTTGTGAAGAGCTTCTCCTTCTCATCCTTCCTCCTTCTCTCAAATATTACTCCTACAAATAAATCTATCTATAAAAGTAGAGAGTGGGTGTGTACACAAAACTCCCTCTAAGGCCTTCCTTATATAGGCATTCTTCCTAAAATATCAAGACTCATAAATGGAGGGAAAACTCTAATCCATATACTCTCCCCACTTGCCTTCTTCATAAATGGACTTAAATGTTTGTAACGAAAGAAGGGATGGCTTAACCAAAGTCTTCCAACTCTCCAAATTTGCCACTTCCCAAAATGGTGACTTTAGGGGAGTCATAAATGAGTTTCAAGACTCTTGATGGGATGAAAATGGCCCCTAACCTGTAAGGTACCAAGTGAAGTAGTTATTTTTGACCCTAGTTACTCCCTAGGATCCCAAATGACCCTCCTAAACTCCACCCAAGGTTATCTCTCGAAAACCCAACCTTCAAGACTCAATCTAATCTCTCTTGACTCATCCTCATCTTCCTTGACTCAATCTCATCTCAATCTTATCTTCCTAAACCTTAGGGTAAGCATAGGGACTATACTAGGCAACTCCTGGGTAAGGTTTAAGCCTATGCTAGTCACATTCACTAGCCATGCAAACACACAAGGTGCACATGTGTCAAGTGACACAACAATTTTACATGAGCATGACTTATTATAGATTTACTCAAATAAATAAAATGCAATCATACACCACACTTTTACAAATAAAATACAATACAACGAGGTCCATGTCTCTTTTTATAGATAGGACCTTTGCATCACGGTTTTCAAATAGGTCCATTTCTAAATCCCCAATTAGTACCATGGTAAACTTCTCCTGCAAACTCATTGCACACATTAGTAGGTCCAATAAATCAACATTTAAACATATTAAGATACAATAATGTAAATTGAACACACATTCACTCAAATTTACATCGATGATTCATTGAACTTTAAACAATATCTGCATCTAATCTATATGCATGAAAATAACTGTTAATAAATCTGCATTACTGATATTATCTAACATCCACTTACTAATCCAATATACTAAACCATCAAAACTAAGTCCTAAACGGAAATATGCATCACTCAGAAAATATCTAATAGATTCCTCGATTTCATAATCAGCTATTGTATACAAGAAAAGGATTCCACAAATTCATAAAGTAATACATGTGCCCCAAAAGTTTGACTATAGTAAAATTAGTATTGACTGGAGAGCATGAGAAATAGTGCTAAGCTTATGTCAAACTGGGGTAGGCCTCACAGAATGAGTTCCATCTCAGATAAAACTCACTCACAAACATTAATTGGTTCATTTTGTTTGTTGACCTAACAGATTGATTAGTTATATGTGTGCAATAGATGAACAAGTAACTAAGTGAAGATCACAAGAGAAATCCAGAGGAAAAGATGCAGATTTATAAAAGAGTCAATGATGATACAGGAGACACATGAGCAATGAAGGATTTTTAAGGAATATGCAGAAATGGAAAAGAAGGTGTTCACTGTTGTCATGCAAGGAAAAATGAGAGTAATGATGTTACAGTAAGTAAACAAATAAAGAAAAGGCATATGAATTGAACTCATTTGAAAAACAATATTGGAAAATGCATGCCTAATGATCAACCATGTTTCATTACTTGCATATTATTAAGTTTTACTTTCTATGCCTACAAAACAATAGGATTTGCAAAAAAAAGGGGATATATAACAGAATTGACAAATTGCATGTGGACTACAAGTAAAAGAACAGTGAGAAAGAATTGCAATAACAATATGTTCATGTGCTTTCATGGAGTGAGCATTCACAGAAAACAACTACATTGTGAGAAAGAAAAACATGGTGTATTCATCAGCTAAACAAATCAGATTATGCTATGGTAATTCATGACTTCAAGAGAGTATAGTATACATGCCCTTAATGCAAGTTTCAAGTGATGATTTTATGTAAAAGAGTTTAGCAAAATACATCTTATTCTGGAATGTAATGTTCATCATGCATACAGAGAATACAGTCATGCTTGTGGGATATGCATGTTTAATAAGGTTCCTTCTATAAGTATTGCTCGTGGGAGTCACAAGCCCGTGCTCAAACCCCATGTGTGGTATCTTGTATGCAATTAAATAACAGTGTGTTTGTTTACACTAAGAGGGATCACACTCTCAGAGTGTTTAAGCATGTAATATTTTCATATTTTGATAAAATATGCTCACCGTTTTACCACTATAGAATGTTTTTTTTGTAACATTATAAACATGCTGGAAAATACAAAAAAATCTTTATGTGTTTCTCAGACAATGAAGACAAAATTTGGCCTTGATAGAGAGAGACATGTTTTGTTTTCATGACACTATTGTCATGTTTGAAAACATTAAGTGGAGTTTAGTTATGTGCAAAAGATATCCATGGAGGAAGCCTGACTTCATCTTGCAAACAAAAAAAATTACAAACTTGCACATGTTCAAAGTTCACCTCTATATTTACCATAATAGCCATGTGGGTGTTCCTAATTTGTTGCTATTCATCAAAAAATAGTGAGCAGTAATGAAGAAAATGTCGGCAGACAAAGCAGGCTCAATAAAAGATCAAAGTAAAGTAATAGTCCATGCTACAATGATGGATTCAACACAAGAAGTAAGCAAGAGAAACCCTAGTTTGTTGCTCAAAGATGCAAGTCTTTTTAAGAGCTCATAAAAAATGAAGTTACTAGAACCTGAGTTCTTTAAAGTTATGCAAAAGATTTCAACTTGCTACAACAGAATGCATTTATTTCATGTAGAAGTTGCAGAGGATGTGAGGTTAACTTATCTAGAGGAGAAATGACAAGAACACCAAGTTTGAAATGTAGAAGAGATGCCAAGTGTTGCGGGTAGAGACCAGCAAAAGAAATGGAGCCCCGAGCTTTGTATGTTCCAATAGACAAAGCTGCGGCCACTGCAAGCTTCATTCATAGTTCACCATAAAATGGGAATGAGTCTAAAGCTGTAGCTGAAATATGCCTAGTTTCAAGACTGAATTCCATGGGTAACTCCACATCTTTCAACTACAACTCAGACTTAGTCCAAAAATATAGTGGTTGATTCAAAACTTATAAAATCCAATCCCAAATTCAAAGCATACATCTAGTGCCATATGTTATGGCATTAAAACCTCAAGAGACCTAGCCATACAAACTATTTCTCATGTGCTGCTATGAAATAAAAGCCCGAGTTTGAGCAAACAAAACCCAAAACTCTAGCATCTTTGAAGAGAAAATCCACAAAAGGCACTATATGTTATGGAAAATAGAGCTCAAACTCACAGTATCCCACAAAGCCCAAGAATCCTGAACTTATTCACATAGTCAAGATTGAGATACAGTGCCATTGATCATGGCTTCAAAAGTTCTAGATTTAACCAAGCATAGAGGAGCCACAGAGAAAACCCTAAGTGTAATGAGATGAATAAAAACTATGCAATGTGTTTTACCCAATTTTCGAATCCACTTCCAAATGGAGTTAATTCATTATCAATTCACAATACCTCGATATTCCCCAAAATAGTGCCTCGACACTACTTCTATGCTACGAAGACAACAAGCTATCTTTTCAGTGGGTGTGATCATGTCAGCTATGAGCTGTGGTCGAACAAGGAGCTAAAGTTATCTTAACTTAGTTATAATATGGTCAGGTTTCTTAGGAGTTAGAGTTTGTTCATAGTATGGTGTCGACTTGGGAGTTAGGTTTACATACTATGGTGTTAGGTTATGTGTTGGGGTTTATGAATTTAGGGGTATGCATATTTCATATATCATGTAGTAAGGTTGGTGAATGTGTAAAAAGATGTATCTTTTATGCACCAAATTTAGGGGCCATGTTTATTGCTAGACTTAGGGCTTGATTTAGGGCACTTATTAGGCCTTAAGTTGGATGATTTTATATTTTGAAGGACTTTTGGAGGGAGATGATTTTTGAATTTGGGCCATATGGGCTATATAGTAGACCTTTTACTTCGGCTTTAGGGGTTGCAAGTTTTGGAGAGAGAGCTAAAAGTGAATTCATTATTCCTTGATGCCTTGGAAATCCTTTTCTAACCACTTTGTCAGATTTTGAGAAGAAACAAAACATATGATTCATTACCTTATGTATTTTTGAGCTACAAAATCTTGTTTTCATCTTTCTTTGTAACCGTTTACTTAATTGATATCCAAGAGAAGTGAGTGTATCCATATTCCTCCTCAAGGTGATCAATAATTCAAAGCCTTGTAATGAATCTATATGCTTGTTGACTGGTCAAGCTATTTGTGGTTCAATCCTAGTAGTGAGATTTTAGCCTATATGTTGAGCAGAGATATTACGTATCAAGCCTTTGATATATGAGTAGGAATTATTGGTTTATCTCTCAAATAAAGTTTGAACCCATTTTTGGTGTATCACCTCATCTTTACTTGTAGTTTTTGTTTCAAAATCTTCCTTCTTCCCTTTTCTCATTAAGTTATCAATCAGGAGGTTATATCTCATATCAAATAGGAACCGGCTTAGATTCTGGAGACTCCTTCTTAATCATAGTTCACCCACAGCTAGAGAAGGTTTCGAATGTTAGGATAGAGTACTATCAAAGCCCCAATGCTTGAGTTGGGGTGGTAATTCTAAACCTCAACAGTTTTTGGCACGCCCGGTGGGACTCCTTGTGATACATGAACAAAATAAAAACAAGGAGTGGAAAAGAGTTTGAGTATTTGTAGTTATCAGATAAGTTAGGAGAGAAAGAACTTTACATAGAGAGCCTAGAGGTCTAAAAGAGCTCTCTTTCCAGCTTGTAGCAAGGAGTAGGAAGCCAGGAAGACCAAGAAAAAGAAGATCTGAGAGAAGTTCAACTCCTCCCACTTACTAAGCTGATTTACCAAATTTGGATCAAGAATCTTCAGAAAGTCATTCAGCACTTCAATTTCAAGTTGTTCTTGAACAACCATCAGAAGAAGAACCACTAGCTGCTGCAAATTTTGCCACAACACCACCAAGAATGGCTAGATTACTACCTTTTTATGCCATTTGATCAAGGTAGTCCTTTGAGGATTACAAATCACAACAACATACCATTAGCACCATTGAAAGGACTGTCATCTTTCACGGGAGAAGGACAAACAACAACTATTGAGCACATTAGAGATATTTCTTCTCTTTGCAATGTCCATCAAATCACAGAGGAGGATGTAGCTTTGAGGCTACTAGCTGCATCATTGAAGGGAAAATCATTAAAGTGCTTCTGAACTTTCCAAGTTGGATCCATTGCTACATGGGATGCACTAGGTGAGGAATTGTCTAAATTTTTTGAAGATAAATATGATAATCTTTCTTTGGTGGAACAACTAACTACTATTAAAAGGGCTCGACTAGAAGACATAATTGATTTCAATCTCATATTTTAGAATACTTGGAATAGGATTCTTGCGATGGTAAGACCCTCTATCGAATATGCATTTTTGTACTTTATTAAAAGCTTGAATAGTGATATTTCAATGATGATCCAACCCATGGGGGGAATTCTTTACCTCAACCTTTTGATTTTGCAATTAGGGTAGAGAATAGACTCATTCAGGCAGGGAAGATAGCTCCTAGGACACCTATGCCTTTCTTTCCTAGTATCCAATCCAATATGCCATTTATTTCTCCACCTTTGGCTCCATTTCCACCTTACAAAAGTGAAGATATAATTCCTACTGTCTCTTCTAATGAGTTCCAAAGCATAAAAGATAGCCAACAAAAGATTGAGAGTTTATTTTGGAAATGAGTTGGTTAACCTTAAAAGGAAGAAAACTCAAGGTAGTCCAATAGCCCATACTCAAAACTAGTTTGCTAGTTCTTCATCCCAGCAGCCTAATCAACCCATGTACCAAGGTAACAAGCATAAATACCAAGGAAATAGAAACGCAAATAGGAAAAATTGGAACCAAAGGCCTTATAGAATTTATAATCCCGCACCTCTCAATACTGTTAGGGATAGTTTTCCTAACCAAAATAATCTTCCTGTTGATTATGAATGGTGTTATCCTTGTAATGAACCCCATAATCAGTCTAAGTGCACTAATGGGGTGCTTAATCAAGACCTAATGGTTCACAGTGTGATTGATTCACAACTCACTGCATCCACTGATGAGACTCAATAACACCCTGATCTAACTACTTTGGACACTGTATTTCTGAATTCACTTATATCAGCAAACACAAGAGCCAAGAAGATATCTCTAGAATTAGAGCAGTCATCTGCTAGGATTGCTACCAAAACTCAATCACCACTCATTCCTCTTGTTTCTATTCTAAAGGGGTCCTCTACTCTTGCAAACAAAGAACCAAACCATCAAAGGTAGGCATACTAGACCATTGGTAAATCACCTTAGAAGGTACATTTTGTTGTTCCCTATAATATTGTTGATAACATGAAGAAGATGAATGTTTCTATTTCTACGTGGGATTCATTAGCAATTCTAGGACAAGTTGATTTATTGAAGGAAGAGCTGTCTAAAGGGAATACAAGTTCATAACAAGCTGTTCAACACCCTCCTAGAGTGGTTATGGTTAATTCAGAGACCTCTAAAGTCGAGGAAGCAATATCTGAAGCAGAAAAGAAGCCGGCTAAAGTGCAACAACCAGCACTACAAGTGAATAAAAAGAATGCAGATTTGAAGCAATCAGCAGTGAAAGTTGATAAGAAGCTAGCTCAAATGTGCAAAAGATAGAAGAAAATGAAGGTATGAAAATTGTAAATAGTAAGCCTCCTCCTTTTTTATGTTTCTTTGATCATTGGAAACAAATTAGTGCATAATTGTATGGTAGACAGTGGTGAAACTAGTACTGTCATGCCAAAGAAGGTAGCTGATTGGTTGGATTTAAAGTATGAACCTCTTGAGAAAGGAGTGTTCAAGCTTGATGGTACTACAATCAAGACCTTAGGGGTTGTTAAAAATGAAATCTTTACCTTACACTCATGTCCAAATTTTGCAATTTCTCTAGATATTTTTGTCATAGATCTGCCACCCTATTTTGCCCTATGTTTGTTAAGGGACTTCACAACCAAAATAGATGGATATTTCTCATCTGATTGGTCTCACTTATATTTCACAATCAGATATGGTACTAAGGTAACCATAAAATTAGAGTTATGGGCTAAAGATCACATAGAGCCTTATAATCCTAGCCCCATTAATGCAAGTTGTGTGAACATGGATCCAGAGGATATCAATGATAGTTCAACTTATAACACACAAACATAGGAGTATCTGATATTGTTCTGGATGAATGGGAAACTAGAAATGATAAAGATGATGATGTGTTTAATGATGGATTTGATAATTATATGATGTTGGAATTTGATGCATTTTTTCCTAATCTGATTAAAGACCAATGTTTTGAATCTAAATTATCTAACCAGCTATGGGACTTATACTTTGATGGATCTAAGAATAAGGCTGGTATTGGTGTAGGAGTTATGTTAGTTTCACCTCATGGGGATAAATTTTATGCTGCATATAAGTTATTCTTTCCATTATCTAACAATATAGCTGAATATGAAAGTCTTATTCAAGGTTTAGATTGGGCAAGGAAAAGAAGGATCAAATGCTTGAGGGAATTTGGAGATAGTGAGTTGATTGTAAAATAGGTGAGAGGTATCAATGTTGTTAAAAATGATCTTTTAAAGCTGTATAAATCTAGAGTATCTGATATTTTGGATAATTTTGAAGCATTTAACCTCATTTCTATTCCTAGTAGGAGAAATATGCATGCTGATAGGTTGGTTGGTATTGGTGCTCATGTTTCAATTACTAAAAATAAAGGATAGATCTTAGATCAGTCATATGCCAAAATTGCTGTGAGGCCATCTATCCCAGATAATGATATCAATTGGCAGGTGTTTAACACTGATGAATTATGATTGAAATAGAGGACTTCTCAACTTCTAAAAATGACAAACTCAGTCAACAAATGGAAAATCAAATCATTCAGATGAAGACTAACAAGCTTCCAAAGGGATTGGTCAGCCTAGAGTTAGATTTCAACTTTGATGATCAATTCAGAAAGAATAAAACCAACTTGCTGATTAAGGAACATCACTATGAAGAAGTGGAGATATTAAGAGACAAGTATTTGAAGGTTGGTAACATTAATTCTCCTGAATAAAATGAAATTTGTATTGATTCGTTTAGAGAATATAATGATGGGTTTCCATGGGATTATGCTAACTTGAAAGGATTTGATCCTGAATTAACCCAACATACCATAGAATTGGAGCCAAATGGTAGGCCTATTAGACAGAGGTAAAGGCCTATTAACTACAATTTAGAGCCTTTAATGTTGAAAGAACTGAATAAACTTTTGAATGGTGGTATCATATTTCCTATCAAGCATACATCTTGGGTTTGAAATCTAGTTCATGTGAGGAAAAAGAATGGAGAGATAAGACTTTGTGTAGACATTAGAGACCTTAACAGGGCATCTCTAAAAGATAGGCACCCTCTTCCTTCTATGGAACATATCCTTCAGTATGTCTCTAGTTCTAAGAGATTCTCCCTTCTTGATGGTTATTCTGGCTATAACTAGGTATTAGTAAGAGATGAAGATCATTTTAAAACTGCTTTCACCACCAAATGGGGTACAATGGCTTATAGGAGAATGCCATTTGGATTGTCAAATGCAGGAGCTACATTCCAGAAAGCAATGGATATGGATTTAAGGAATTTGATGTATAAATTTGTTCTAGTATACCTAAATGATGTCACAATTTACATCAAGGTTGCAAACCAACACATAGATCATCTGAGACAAGTGTTAAAAATATGCATAGAGTTTGGAATCTCTCGTAACCCCAAAAAGTATGTTTTTGCAGTGCATGAAGGTAATATTTTAGGATACCAAGTGTCTAAAGAAGGTACAACAATTGATCCTGAGAGGATTTATGTAATTCTGGAATTATCATTGCCAAAACATAAGAAAGAGTTACAGAGTTTTATTGGAAGGATAAATTTTGTTACATGCTTTATTCCTAATATTTCTAATTTGTTGAAACCTTTGACTTCCATGTTGAAAAAAGATGTACCTTTCAGCTAGACTATTGAGGAGAAGAGGAGTTTTGAACAGATCAAGCAGGCTTTGTCTTCAGCCCCTTCTTTAACTAATCGTGATTTCTCTAAGAATTTTATTTTATATTCTTATGATGGTATTGACATTGTTTCAGCAATGCTTGTGCAAAAGAATAAGGATGAATAGGAGCAACCAGTTGCATTATTTAGCAAAGGTATGGATGATTATGAGAAAAGATACAACTTTGTAGAGAAACATGTACTAGCTGCTATTAAAGCCTTAAAAAAGTTTAAGCATTTGGTTGCTAGGAATAGAATACATCTAATGGTTGCACACCCTAGCATTAAAGATTTTTTATTGAACAAATATTTCAATGAAAAGAGGGCAGGATGCATAACAAGCGATATGGAGTATGATGTGCAAATCCATGTGACCAAGCTGGTTAGAGGAAAATTTTTATGTGCTTATATGGCAGAAGGAGAAGACAAAGTTGAAACTATTGAAGAGGCTGCCTTGCCCCAAGGTAACTCTGTACTAATCAATGATTCAGCATCCTGGTTATCAGACATGACCAGATTTCTACAAACTGGTCAATGTCCAAAAAATCTTGATAAAGCCAAAATAAGATACTTCAAGTTACAATCTATTCGTTATGTTATAATTGATAATACTCTTTATAGGAAAGATTTTTTTGGTATTCTTCTCAAATGCATAGATTATGTTGATCAAAACAAGATTTTATCTTAATTCCATGATGGATCTTGTGGAGGGCATTTCAGCCCTAAAACTATAGCCTGGAAAATTCTAAGAGCTAGCTATTATTGGCTAGATTTATTCAAAGATGCTCATTCATGGGCAAGAAAATGCTAAAAGTGTGTTATGTTTGGAGGAAAATAGAGGTTGGAAACATTGCCATTAAATCCAATCATTGTAGATCAGCCATTTAATAAATGGGGAATGGACTTGATAGGTCCAATAAATCCTAATTCTAGTGAAGGTCATAAGTGGATCTTGACTGCCACCGACTATTTTACCAGATGGACTGAAGTCATTGCACTGAAGGAATCTACTGGATCTTCTATGTTGAAATTCTATGATGATATTGTAAAAAGGTTTGGGGTCCCTCAGTCAATAGTGTCAGATAATGCTTTAGCTTTTGTTGGATCAGCTATAATAGAGTGGGCTGTCAAGAATGAAATTTATTTAAATACTTCTTCTAACTATTATCCTCAGGGTAATGGTCTTGCAAAATATACTAAATAAAAACCTGATTAGGATCATTAAAAAGACTCTGCAAGGAAACAAGAGGGATTGGCACTCTAAATTGAATGCAACCTTATGGCTGGATAGAATAATACCTAAATAGGTTATTGGGAATTCACCTTATGTCCTGGTTTATGGAAAAGATGCCAGATTGCCAATCTCTACAAAATTTCCAGCTTTATAGCTTGCTAATCAAATATTGTTGTTTGAAGGGGAAGATCCTTTTAAGCTGAGATATGCTAAATTGTTGCAGCTAGAAGAAGAAAGGAAGAAGGCATTGGAGACTATGGAATTAAAGAAAGCATAAATTAAGAGGTCTTTTGATAAGAGAGATATATCCAGGGATTTCAAGGAAGGTGATCTAGTACTCAAGTGGGATGTATTGAAGAGCAGACTAGACCAACATGATAAATTTGACAATTTTTGGTCAGACCCTTTTGTTATTACAACTTGCAAAGAGAATAATACTTATCTGTTGTCCACAACTAATGGAGAAGTTTTTCAGATTCTAGTTAATGGTATACACCTCAACCTTTTCTTTGAGTGTTAGGTTTACTCTAGGTTTCATTTCCAAGAAGTGTTTTCCAAGCACTAGGTTTTTAGGTTGCATGAGTCTAGATTAGTTGCATTTTCATTTCAATAATGGTTTCATTCATGGTTTCTAATTTTTTAACACCATCACCCAAGGATAAGGTCTATAGGTCATGTCTAGCAGGTAGACATCTAGCAGAAGTTGCCAAAATTGTTACCCAAAATAACAACATACAGAAGAACAAACACAAATAGGAGACGATTGCATTTTTAGGGGTCCAATTAACATTATCCTTTAGGTAATGTTGATTAAAATTTCATTATTGCATTCATTGTCAAATATTCATTGTACTCTAAGTATTGATCACATTTCAGAATTTCAAATTTATAACTGATCAATTACATTGTGCATTCAAACTGAATGTAATATATAAGTGTCTTTTCATATTTCACATTTCATGTCAATCACAAGAGTACATTTGCAGAATAGAAAGAATGATAAAAGTATGGAGTAGGGGTCCCATGCATTGCCTTGTTTTATGTTGGTTATTAGCTGGTTGTCTTTTGGGTCCTAGGTCTCCAAGTCTTGGTCTTCATCTTCATCAAGTCTTTAGGGTTTTACCTGCATCATGAGAGAGAAAATGGTGTTAGATCCAACTGGATCTAAGAAATGCATGAGACACAAACATCATACAATCAATTCTTCTAATGTTGTGTATCAATCTAACAAATTCAATGTAATAAAGAAATGTGCATCCACACTAAGTGAAAGATAGTACTAAAGGGACTTGTTCTAAACATGAAACCTTTTACTATTAATAATCATTCTGATGTATGTCATTTTTATTTTTATTTTTTGAAACTAGATATTTGAATGGAAGGGACTTAGTAATTCTATCTGAGAAACCTTTTTTAGAATTAGGTCAACATGTTAGTTTAACAAACACAAACAAACCAACCAACATTCATGAATGAGTTCCATCTCAAATAACACTCACTCACAAACATTAATTGGTTCAATTTGTTTGCTGACATAACAGATTGATTTTTGATGTGTGCAATAGATGAACAAGTAACTAAGTACAGATCACAAGAGAAATAGAGAGGAAAAGATGAAGATGCCTAAAAGAGTCAATGATGTTGTAGGAGACACATGAGCAATGAAGGGTTTTTAAGGAATATGCAGAAATGGAAGAGAAGGTGTTCACTATCATCATGCAAGGAAAAATGAGAGTAATGTTGTTATAGTACAAGTATACAAATGCACAAAAGGCATACAAATTGAACTCATTTGAAAAACAATATTGGAAAATGCATGCCTAGTAATCAACCATGTTTCATTACTTGCATATTATGAAGTGTTAAGTTGTCTATGCCTACAAATCCATAGGATTTGCGATAAATGGGGATATATAACAAAATTGACAAATTGTATATGGGCTACAAGTAAAAGAACAGTGAGAAAGAATTGCAATAAAATTATGTTCATGTGCTTTCAAAGAGTGAGCATTCACAGAAAACAACTACATTGTGAGCAAGCAAAACAGGGTGTATTCATCAGCTAAACAGCTCAAATGATGCTATGGTAATTCATGACTTCAAGAGAGTACAATATACATGCCCTTAATGTAGGTTTCAAGTGATGATTTTATGCAGAAGAATTTAGCAAACTACATCTTATTCTGGAATGTAATGTTCATCATGCATATAGAGAATATAGTCATGCTTGTGGGATATGCATGTTTAATAAGGTTCCTTCTATAAGTATTTCTCATGGGATACATGAGCCCGTGCTCAAACCCCACGGGTGGTATCTTGTATGCAATTAAATAACAGTGTGTTTATTTACACTAAGAGGGATCACACTCTCAGAGTGTTTAAGCATATAATATTTTCATATTTTGATAAAAGATGCTCACTATTTTACTAGTATTGAATGTTGTTTTTGTAACATTATAAACATGATAGAAAAGATAAACTAAACTTTATGTGTTTCTCATACAATGAAGAAAAAATTCAGCCTTGACAGAGAGAGATATGTTTTGTGTTGATGACAGTATTGTCATGATTGAAAACATCAAGTGGAGTTCAGTTATGTGCAAAAGATAGCCATGGAGGAAGCCCGAGTTTATCTTGCAAACAAAAACACTGAAAAAATTGTACATGTTCAAAGTTCACTTCCAGATTTACCATAATAGCCATGTGGGTGTTCCTATTTTGTTTCTATTCATCAATAAACAATGAGCGGTAATGAAGAAAATGGCAGCAGACAAAACAAACTCAATCAAAGCTCAAAGTAAATTAATAGTTCATGCTACAGAGATGGAGTCGAAACAAGAAGTAAGAAAGAGAAACCTTAGTTTGTTGCTGAAGGATGTAAGTCTTTTTAAGAGCTCATAAAAAATTAAGTTACTAGAACCCGAGTTCTTTAAATTTATAAAAAAGAGTTGAACTTGCTACAATAGAATGCATTTATTTCATGTAGAAGTTGCAGAGGATGTGAGGTTAACTTATCTGGAGGAGAAACAAAAAGAAGGCCGAGTTTGAAATGTAGAAGAGATGCCAAGTGTCATGGGTAGAGGCCAGCAAAAGAAATGGAGCCCCGAGCTCTATATGTTCCAACAGAGAAATTCACAGCCACTGCAAGATTCATTCATAGTTCACCATAAACTGGGAATGAGTCTGAAGTTGTGGCTGAAATACGCCAAGTTTTGAGACCGAATTCCATGGGTAACTCCACATCTTTGAACCACAGTTCAGACTTAGTCCAAGCTTATGGTGGTTGATTCGAAACCTATCAAATCCAAGCCTGAATTCAAAGCATACATCCAGTGCTATATGTTCTAGCATTAAAACCTCAAGAGCCCGAGCTATAAAAACTATTTCTCATGTGTTTCTATGCAATAAAAGCCACTGGTGTTAACTCATTGTTTACAGAGCCCGAGTTCGAGCAAACAAAACCCCAAAATCCAGCATATTTGAAGAGAAAATCCATAGAAGGTGCCATATGTTATGGAAAATGAATCTCAAACTCAGGATTTCCCACAAAGATCGAGAAGCCTGAACTTCCTTACATAGTCAAGATGCAGATACAACACCATTGATCATGACTTCCAAAGTTCCAGATTCAACCAAGCATGGTGGCACCATACAGAAAACCCTAAGTGTAATGAGATTAATAAACACTATGCAATGTGTCTTACCCAATTTTTGAATCCACTAACAAATGGAGTTAATGCATTGTCAGTTCACAGTGCCTCAACATTCCCCAAAATAGTGTCATAACAGTACTTTTCTACCATGAAGATAACAAGGTACCTTTTCAGTGGGTGTGATCATGTCAGCTATGAGCTATAGTTGAGCATGGAGTTAAGGTTATCTTAAGTTAGCTATACTATCATTGGGTTGCTTAGGAGTTAGGGTTTTTTCATACTATGGTGTTGACTTGGGAGTTAGGTTTCCATACTATGGTTTTGGGTTATGTGTTGGGGTTTATGCATTTAGGGGTATGCATATTTCATATATCATGTAGTAAGGTTGGTGAATGTGTAAAAAGATGTATCTTTTATGCACCAACTTTAGGGGCCATGTTTAGGGCTAGACTTAGGGCTTGATTTAGGGCACTTATTAGGCCTTAGGTTGGATGATTTTCTATTTTGAAGGACTTTTGGAGGGATATGATTTTTGAAATTGAGCCATATGGGCTATATAGTGGACCTTTCACTTTGGATTTAGGGGTTGCAAGCTTTGGAGAGAGGGATAAAAGTTAATTAATTTTTCCTTGATGCCTTGGAAATCCTTTTGTACCCACTTTGTTGGATTTTGAGAAGAAATAAAGCATATGATTCATTGCCTTACATATTTTTAAACTTAAAAATCCTATTTTCATCCTTCTTTGCAAGTGTTTACTTAATTGATATCCAAGAGAAGTGAGTGTATCCATATTCCTCCTCAAGGTGATCAACAATTCAAATCCTTGTAAGAAATATGTATGTTTGTTGACTGGTCAAGCTATTTGTGGTTCAACCCTAGTAGTGAGATTTGTTCTAGCCCATATGTTGAGCAGAGATATTAAGTATCAAGCCTTTGATATATGAGTAGGAATTATAGGTTTATCTCTCAAAAAAATTTTGAACCCATTTTTGGTGTATCACCTCATCTTTACTTCCAGTTTTTGTTTCAAAATCTTCCTTCTTCCCTTTTCTCATTAAGTTATCAATCAGGAGGTGATATCTCATATCAAATTGGTAACTAGCCTACAATCCGGAGACTCCTTCTTAATCATAGTCCACCCACAACTAGAGAAGGTTTCCATTGTTAGGATAGAGTACTATCAAAGCCCCAATGCCTGAGTTGGGGTGGTAATTCTAAACCTCAATAGATATTAAGGGATACAATTCATATATATTTTATTTTACACTTTATTATCGATTTCTCCAAGCCACTTGTTTGAAGAGAAAATGTGATTGAAAAATCATTCAAATACATCCACTTTATTAAATTTATATTTTATCAAATCATTCAATTAATGAATATAAAAAAATTTAAAAAATACAAATCAAACTAAAATAAAGTATTATAGTCATCATCAACGCATGTATTAAACGGGAGATCCATAATTGGAAATTAAGGTATATTCTCCATCAAATATGGATACTACTAGACACATTCTTAGACCTTTCCATTTCACATACCCTACGAGAAGGTAACGCCGTGGTTGATTACCTCTCCAATCTAGGATGTGACAGACTCATGCTCAAAAATACAATCCCACAAGATTTCATTACTCACAACATTGAACTGCAAAGGCTGGTTTCATATGACATGTACTCAAATAAGGAGATAGGATGATCCCATATTGATGTCAAATCTAGGAGTTAACAGAATAGGACAATGACGTTTCAAACATCCTCCAGTGATGATTTCTACATACGGTAATTATACTAGGGAACAAAGTATATAAAGATCAGTATCAATTCACACTATGTGTGACAACTTACAAGGGTATACTGGCTCTTAGCGTGTCACATGGCTTAATGAAAATTAAAGATCTTTGCGCAAGAGAAAATCAATTCGATAGTGAAAATACACCTCTCATGTGTCCTTTGGCCACACGGTGTCTCCAAAATGGATTTTGATATTACATTCAAATCTCACAAGCATGAAAACAAAAGATTCAAGGTATGAAGGAATTAATGCAGGGATAGGAACAAGATTTGGCATTATGTTAGCGATTATGTATTTGCAACATATCTTTTCAGATTTATTGCGTAATGAGGGTATTTGAATTTGCTGAGAGAAAAATAGAGTAGCTTTCGACTCCAAGTGAACATCACAGCATAGCATTTTCTCCCATCTTGTTTGATGTCGTTAGTTATAGGAGATTTTCCAAGATGTAATTCATGCATTTTACTACACGAGGAATTGCTACCAGGTAATTACATAATATTTCTCCTTCCTGATGAAACAAAGAGAGATCTCCTAGCTCGGGTGGATGACTTTCAACTTGATGAAATGTTCATTTGTCACACGTCATTGATTTACAGAGCCATACGTTGGGTCATTGGAGAGCACATTCTCGCTCCAAGATCAAAACAGGTTCTATTTCCACCCCAAGCTGTCTCAATATTCCTTTCAAACGCAATGGACATGCTTTAGTCTATAGATTTATTGTTGTTAATTGCTCAGAAGGTAATTCGCTCGCATTTTATCAGAGATGATCGGTTAACATTAGCAATTCATGAATACAACTTGTGGTCTGGATGTGCACTAGTAGGTAGGTTTTTTTCTCATCATCAATTGCTTATGAAACATGAATGTATGCTAACATATGATAACATTAAGAAGGCATTAGAGAAGTAGAGCTTTCACATTGTGAAGAACACTTTGCAGGTTGTGGCTAGGGTTTTGGGTAAGGAACAAAAATAAAATATCAAACGCATAGTCTCAACTATGCTCGACATCCTAGGATCTCCCGATGTCTCACTGCAAACTCTCAATCAGGCGCTGGCACAAACATCTAATTCAAGGGACTTTGTTCTTCCACCCAATGTCTCGGATCTCAACTTGCCTTCAGATTTGGGATCACATCCAAACGCGAAATATGTTATGTATGGAGTTTTGCAAGTGTAGAACACTGATGTTCTGGATGGTTGGGTCACTAAAATCCATATTGCACCTCTAGCTGGTTTGGGTAACACATGGAATAATCAAGGTGTTCTCCAGCATGCAGATTTTGATGTAATGTAAGAATAGTGGTGACATGACTGGGTAGTGATTTAGGGAAATGAATTTTGACTTGTAATCGAATGTGATTTTGGTCTTTTTTGACATATTATGATGTTTATGAGGCTAGCTCCCCTCTATTTTGTAATAGATTAGTGTTCAAAGTTTAAATGTATAATCATAATTTGAATAGGTGATGATTATGGGTTTTCTTGTTGATTCTTTCACAGTTGAACCTTCGAATCTGTTTTGAAATAATATTATATATAGTGGCTAGTCCACTTTTGTCTTATAAAAAAAGTATTATAGAGTAATGTGAAAAGCCAAATATATGATTTTTTAATAAATATTTGACATCATAATATATTTTCAAGTAATTTAGTTATATTTATATTTCTAACAATTTTATAATGAACATGAAACAAAATATTTGTATAGAAAAGTCAAAAAATAAAGAAAGTAAATAAATATCCAAATCAGTAACCTTTGATAAAGTAACTCACTCCTATTTTTAATATGTATTTTATTAAAAGTTTATGATTTAATATATTATTTTAAAAAATATATATATCTAAACTTTTTAACCCAAAAGAAATTACATAAATTGATTCAAGAAAATAAGCTTATAAAATCTTTTAAATCTTTGTCAACATACAAATATTAAACATCCCTAATTAATATGATAACCTTTCATTATATGAAAATGTAATAATTAAGTAATCTATAATTGTTGAATACCATCAATTCAAACCTAGAAAAGGTCAAAGTGACAATGAAATCCACATGAAATTCTAGTTTAATGTTTGGTTCAAGAAAACTTGGTGATCTTGAAGATCACCAAAGCCCATTTGTCACCACTTGAATTTCTGATTGTTGAATGCATCAATGTTTTACTTTGAACATCAACATCACCCTTTCCATTGAATTCCAACATTGACCTATTCAGACACTTCCACCCCATCCTCTATTTCTATTGTAAAGAATATAGACTAAATCTGTATTCTAGAAACTTACACAGAGATGCTTTGTTTCAGCAATGAAATTAAATCAAGAGACCCCAAAACAAGGGAGAGCATAAACAAAGAACAAAGATGGAGATATGCAAGCTTCTTCTTGCTTCTATTAGCTGGAAATAACGTCTACAACTGAAATAAACTTGCAGCTATTTGTGGCTGCATACAAAATTCAACGAGCTTCTCAAAACTCTTACAAAATGTCTAGAACAATCACTGCTCAACAAGATAATTAAAAATAATTGCTGCTGCAATAAAAACAAGTCTCTGATAAAACAAAGCACTTACAAACAATCTCTTTTCTCCTGCTGCAAATAAACTTACTTCTTACATGTTTATTGAAAGAATAAAGATATTCTTTTCTTTATAAATTAGATTTAAAGTTATTGCTAAAAAGTCTTCAAAAAATCTGATTTACACTTATCAGCAATAAAATGAGGAAAATTAAAAGTCAACAAAAAAGACTCAAGACAATCAGATTTTATTCTGAAAATCCAACATCTATATATATACGATATACTTACTTTCTCCATTCCATACACATTCCCGAACAAACATATTCACCCAACTTTTCTTTCTTCATTTGTCAATGGGATACTTTTTTGGTTACTTAAGATCCATTCAAACATAGTATGGCGAGATCAATGCTTCTGAAAATTATGATAATGGTTCTTCTATTCAACATTATGTTTTCACTAGTTGTATCTGCTCGATCAATCCTCAAGGAAAAAGTGAATACAAGTAGAGGCATTGATAACCTTCTTGAAATCGTGAAGATGTTAGCATTGTGCACTAACTGTGCAGGCAACATTAAAGATTCCAATTGCTGCAAAAGATAAAAGAAGGATGCGCAGAACTATTTTGGATCCAATGCACATAATTAAGATTTTCCACCATGGAAACTCTCGGCAAGCTTTTCCATTATTTTAATCTTTTCTTATCCACGGTGGGAGGGAGAAATCTGACGTAATTGTCTTTTCACAAGATGTGGGCAATCAAATTTTGGAAAATGGAAGAGATTTCTGGTATTTGCCCTATGTAATGTTTACAGTTTGCCCCAGAAGCATTTTGAGAAACGTGTACTGTAAATTTTCTTCAGAATTATTAAAAATATAGCATTCCATTTACTCATATCCAAACTTTCCATTTTCGACCCTGTTGAAAGCAAGTATTAGCTATTATGGACTTTATCCTGATTGCCAATAATATGTATCATGCTCACTCAGCAGTGCCACATTATTTGCTGAAGTAATCATTTTTAAGCACAACGATCGCCACTAAAAAAGAATGATGCCTGTCATTCTTCTTCAATTATTCCACTGTTTTGAAATAAAAACATGTCTCTAGTATTCTTAGAACGAATTCACATTTTTTTTTGTTGCTATTTGACAGCTTTCCAGCCCATCATTTATTCGCTTCATGTTGTTATTAACGGTCTCATATACGCGGGTTTTGTAAATCAAGGTGTTGTGAGAGTGGTTCTTTGATTACTCCTCACCAATTTCAAAAATATGATTATGTTATAGTTTTATAGAGTGTTAACATATGATAAATACTATTAGGATTGTATTGACTACAAATGTTTGATACAATCTCTATGATTTTTTTTGCGATCTTATAGTAACTAATAGCATATCATGTGATACTTTTTATTCATTAAAAAAATATTCTTTAATAACTTATTTATATTTAGAATTGTTTACTCATTTCATTGATTATTAGTATTATTTCAGTTATTGAAAGGAAATTCAAGAGCATGGAATAAAAAATAAATCTAAGTAAGTTTATTGATTGAAGTAATGTTACTATTCACGATGAAAAATTTGACAAAGCAATCACCCAAACGAAAGTGAAGACATGAGCTTTTCAAAGGGGAAAAACAAAGAAAAAATCCTTATGTATTATGAATAAAGGCAAAGCCTAAAGAGAAAAAAAGAAAGAGGAGAGAAGAAGCATCTCTTAAATAGAGATGAGGAGAGAAAATATATAGTAACTCCCATGTCTATGAATGCTACCATTGACAATATATGTGTGCAATGTGTCACCATCATCATAAGAAGGATATACTAATATTCTTTAATAAAGAAATAAAAATAAATGACATGTTCTCACACATGTATAAGTGAACAAATTACATGTAGAAATTCCAAAGGAATGTCCTAAACTAAATAGAACCAAGGAAATATTAATATTCTAAAGGACACACTAAAAGTCAAGTGTTGAAACTATTGTAAAATTTATTATATTAAGGACTACAATAAGCGATAAAAATATCTAAATGAAGATTCAAAGTTGAGAGCCTCAAATGAAGACATTGTTAATGTGTTTAATTGTGAGGGATTTTCATAAATACTCTTTAGCATCATGATTAGCTCTCTATCTTTCAAGAAAACATTCCGTGATTGGGTGAGTCAAGATAATACACCTTGACCTTTTATTGTCATGTTTC
Organism: Thuja plicata; assembly: GCA_018584345.1. NCBI lineage: Eukaryota > Viridiplantae > Streptophyta > Pinopsida > Cupressales > Cupressaceae > Thuja > Thuja plicata. The sequence goes on from MU225546.1 coordinate 946,138, forward strand.
TTTAACTTACAATATATACACTAAAAAATATCTATTTTTACATGGCTCTCAAAAATGAAATAAGACACATTTATGGGAAAGAATAATACAAAAACCTCTCTATAAAATATCAACTATTGTCAGTGGCTCTAGTGTCCAAACCTATAAACTTATGAGATGAATCACATGTACAATTGAAATAGAAAATTTTATAGTGGCAAAGAATAGTAGTTCTTGTAAAATTTAATATCGACCATATTGTATTTTCAATCCTATTACTATGAGTAAAAAACCGCGATTCTTAGTCTTAAAATTATATATATGAATTTTATAATTTCTTAAATGAATAAGTTTGTCAAAGTAATATATTTGAGTGTAGAAAATTGAAGGAAAAACCTATAATTTAAAAATTTTATTATAATAAATTTTAAGAATTTTTTTAATGATTTTTAAGAAAATTAATTTTACCAAATTTTGAATTCTTATGGAGAAAATTGAACAAGACTTAGGTTCCAATTATAGCTAAGAATTGTTTGACAATTGTTCTAATTTTATCTCAAAAACTATCTTGATATATAAAAACAAAGAAACAATATAGAAGGTAAAAAAGGAACAAAAATATCATATAATAAAGCATTTTCATATATACATCTTTATTATAAACATTCATTCGTATAGTATTTGATGAGACCAAAATGAACATAAACACATAATTATACTTCATTATGCTCAATAATATCAAACTAAAATAAAGTAAGTTAAATCAAACTCTATTGAACTAAATAGTTTTGAAACGATATAATATTATTCAACATAAAATATCATATATCTATATTATAATTTAATAAATTAATTAATTAATCATTCAATAATTATCAAACAATTATATCCAATAGTTCATGTTCAATTATAATTACGGTTAAAATAATGTTAGTGTTAGGTTTCACATATTCTATAAATTATAGTTAAATTTAGGTTAGGTTTTAGTTAGGTTTATAGATAGCTTAATTTCATGGTTAGGGTTTAATTGGTGTTAAAATTTACTTAAGGTTATAGTGCATAATATGGAAAACTAAGAATTAACTAAGGTTAAGGTCGAATTAAGGTTAGGGTTACTCAAATGTATATGAATGGGATCTTAGCTTGGAATGCAAACTAAGATCTCAAATTTTCATTACATGTCATTTGAGAATCACAGTTAGGTTCAGCTGCAAGCTTAATAGGACAGTTAAGCATTTGTGAATTATGATTTTGTAGTGTGAAAATTGTATCTCTTTACAACTACACACTCTATTTGGATCTCTACTCTTATGTGCTCTTTTTGATATTATTTGAATCTTTTTTTGGTTGTATCCTACCCCATTGTTAAACCTCTAACTCAACAAAATATTAATTATTGCCCTGCAATTTCATACCTAGGGAAGTTTTATCCTTAGATTAATTGAACAAAATTTATATGCAGAATCCTTAGTGTTGAACTAAGAATTACAATCAACGAAGATAGAAACAAACTTTCCTACTCTGACCTCTCACCAAATTTTTTTTGAACTACAGTTGGAACCTCCCCCCAACATCTCTATCCGATCACATGATTTGTGTGATGCCTCAATCTGGTTAGAATCTTCTTTGATCACTTGTAGCGAAGGAATTGTCTCATCGAACAATATCAATGAGGCTTCTTACAGAAACTCTTTGTCTTTCAGGCTGGAAAATAATGCCAGTCTGAAGACTGGAGATGCGAGAAACAAAGGGATAAAAAATGACTACAAGGGGGCTCTTGTTGAACCCACATAAATGAACCTAGAATCTCTGCTAGTTTAATTCACCAAAATTAAAGAAGGGACAAATATTAGCCTGTGAGATAATCTCATGGATAAAATAGCTTCTTCCCTACACCTTTCTCTAGTGGGAAGATTCTTCTCCTTCACGCTATTGATTGACATGGTTAGAAGATGGGTTGTTGCTAAATGGAATCTCAAAGGGAGTGTGGATATCTTAGCAATACCGACTGGTCTATTCTTGTTTAAGTTTAATGTGGAAGAAAATTTGGTTTATGTCCTCTCTAGCTCCTGGGCATATGGAAAACATGTTCTGACCCTATGTAAATGGAGATTGGGATTTGATTATTTTGCAGAGCTTAATTGGATAGTCATTCTCTGGGTTACGTTAACTAGCCTCCCTCTTGAGTTTTTGGATGGTCATACCTTCCATTGGATTGGAAACTCCTTTTGCTTCTATGTCATGGTTGATTCGATTACATTAAAAAAGTCCAAGTTAGCCTTTTCCCTCTTATGTGTTAATATTTCTATTAATAAAGATCTCCCCAACTTTGTCACTCTTAAATCTAAATGAGGGAAATGGGCTCAACCCACTATGTATAAAAATACTATGCTTTACTATTAAAGATGTTCTAAAGAGGGTCATACAATTGTTTACTGTGAAGCTCAAGCCCCAAAAGAACTCAAACTCAAGGGGAACGATGGCATCCCTCAAGCCTCATCTTCTAGGAAAACCCGTCTAGCTGTTGGGCCCATTATTAATCATAAGGATGCCCCAACTGATGCACTCCTTGGTGGTCCCTCCTCCCCCACTCGTGCAACGCAAATATCTCCTCCTATTAGGATGAAGGACCACCCCTTCATTGAGGGCATTATAGATCTTATGAATACCCCATACAATCAAAAGAATAATGTTTGTTCTGAAACCCTGAGGCCCTTGCCTTGTCCGGAGGAAGGTGAAATCCCACCAGTTAAAAATTCAAGTTTTTCCCCAAAAATACTACCTCTTACTCGGTAGATAATGAGATGAAATAGTCTCTCATTCCCAAAAGGGATTAGGTGACTACTATGGGCCCTAAGACCGACCCTAAAGTAGAAATATGTGGAAGAAAAGACAATGTCTGTTAGGATGAAGAAATTAAATATGGAGCTGTTCAATTCTCCCTCCCACACTCTAGGTTTTGCATTGGTTTTGGAATAGATATCGAAGGTAATGGAGAAGACCCCTATGAGTAGGGCTACACCATCGAGAAAAATTAAGGAAGATAATGAGGAGTAGAAGATTCATAAGAGAAAAACAAGAACCATAAAAGTAGATGTGGGTATTGATACAAAACCTGGAAGGCCTTCTGATAGAGTGCTGAGACAGAAAGCTATGGCTATTAATATTGCAAGTGGTTGGAAAATAACCCTGGATGGTAAAACTAGAGTTAAAAAATGAAATTCCTATCATGGAATATCATGGGACTGAATAAACCCCAGAAATAATTCTCTATTAAGAAATATATTCTAGTTTTAAAGGTGGAAATTTGCTTGTTGCATGAGGTGAAGATGACTTACCATAAGTTTTTCTTGATTGCTGATAAACTATGGCCTAGAGATGCTTGATATTATGTGGAAGATTTAGGTGCCTTAGGAGGTATTTCTACTCCATGGAACCCTAGTAAGCTCCATGGTGATATCTTTTTTTTTCCCAGAACTACTTGGCTATGCCCCAAATATTGGATAAGGTAATTCTTACTGATATTCATTAAACATTTATGTCTTAAATACTAGATTAGGCAAATTGGAGGATCAATATTCTATCTTCATTCTTGTGGGTGATTTTAATTCCACATTTTACCCTTGAGAAAAATGCGGAGGCCTAACTGATTATACTAACAATATGGGGGACCTGGAAAATTTAATTAATAAGATTGGGTTGTTTGATATTGATCACTTGGACCAACAATCAAAAGGGGAATTACCTTATTCATTTCAGACATGATAGATATTTTATGTTCTTAGGTTGGGATATTGGATAAAAATCTTCCCTAAGATCCCTCCCAATAACCCCTTCAGATCATAGTCCACTCTTACTTCACTTGGTGGATAAACCTATCTTGGGGCCAATTCCTTCTAGATACAATATAAAGTGGGCCTCACACCTAATTTTAGAGAGTTAGTTAGGAGGTGGTGGGCATCTCCTATAAAGGGAACTGCCATGTTTATAATTAAGGAGAAGCTGAATATTATTAGAAGGGAGGCCAAAGGTTCGAACAACTCAACCTTTTAGGATATCTTTAGGAAAAAGAAAGGTCTAAATTATATAATTGAACAAATACAAAATGAAATTGCGGATGGAGACCCGCCACATTCCCTCCTCATTGAGGAAGAAGGAGTAGAAGGACAACCTATGCAAGGAAGATTTTTTTGGAAGCAAAGATCTAGAATAAAATGACTAAAGGAGTGCGAAAGAAATTATGCTTTCTTCCATAGCACAATCTGTGAGCATAAAAGGAGAAATACTATCAAGTATATGCATGATGAGAATGGGCAAGATGTTAGAAATTAAGCACAATTGGGCCAAACTATTGCTAAATTTTTT
>MU225546.1:950581-965347 GCA_018584345.1 Thuja plicata
AATTCAGTTGAATTGTTCTAAAGACCTCTCACAAGGCCACTCCTCACAGGGTGTTTAAATCCTCTAATAGGGTCACACCTAACAATGTGTTTTGTAACCTTTAACAGGGTTGGCTCCTAACAGGGCTCACTTCAGAAGAGTGAAAATCAGTAACTAGTTACATTGGTGGTTTTCCCAAATTNGGTTTCCACGTTATATCTGGTGTTACTTGTGTCACTTGTGTTTATACTATTTGATTTATGCATGTCAATAACTGTGGATGGTTAAAAGATAATGATAAGGTTAATTTACCGAGTAACAGTAATATATATTGAAGACATTTAAGGGACTTGTGGATTTATTTTTGTGGTAACTGATTCACCCCTCCCCTCTCAGTTACTCCATCCATATTTCCAACACTTACAATCCTATTAGGATTTGATCTTTACAATGCAAGAAGTACAAAGACTTGGTTAAAGGTCAGACCCTGTTAGGATTCTTTTATAGATAACCCTATTATGGGTGAGGACTTACTGTCCAATAGCTCACTGCTAAGATGATGAAGGCTACAAATTTGAGTTTAACAAATATATACTATATCTAGTAAATGAACTGTTTGAGTAGAACTATTGTCTTGATCAGCTCCAATGAATTGCAATCAAATTTTGTTTCTTTACATAGATCTTCAACTTATTCTTTCTGATTCTCTACTCTTCTCTATCTTTTCTTATTCACAACATTTTCAATGCTTAGTGAATATATCTGAACTGTTATATGTATCTTCACCAAGGATAAGGTCACGATGGTTTCTGGAAACACTTCATCAACTTTCTTGTCTGCTCAACCAAGCACACAATAAAGATTAAGACCACGCAACTCAAACTGAATAGACGTGACGCTTCACAAAGTCGGCTTCACCAAATTCACTCTAACATCAAGATTCTATTGAAACACATTTAGCGCCTTTGGATAATTATCTTTAACTCATAACTAAACATGAATACCAACACGCATATCTCAAAGATAGGTGCAACTCAAGAAATACTGTATTTATGTCGGCCCCTTAACATATAAACTCCATAAACTTTAACTTCCATAACTGATTAATCATAACTCAACTGAAACTGCATATCTAACTCAGCGTGAATGCACATAGAAACTAGAACATGTATACGCCATGGAAATAAACACGCATAGATCCAAAGAATCTATACAGATAATTGCATATAGGATGCCTTTTGTATATTATATGTTGTCATCAATGGCAAACATACAATCAATTATTTGCACAGAAGCAAATCTCCAACAATCTCCCCCTTTGACATTGATGGAAACATATGACATCATCAATTCAAAGTGTCTTCCATATTTTTCCAATCTTCTCAATATCCTCATAAATGGTTCCTCTTCAGTACTACTGCTCTATATACTCACCCAGAGTATATGCTCCTCCTTACTAATACTCCCCCTTTGACATCAATGACAAAGGGTGTTAAACACCATTAAGTAGAGGTACTACCCCAGAAGTAGAGATACTCAAAAGTATCTTTTGTTAGAGGCTTTGTAAAAATATCTGCTAGTTGTTCTTTGGTGCTTACATAATCCAGCATTACTTCTTTATCTACAACTTTTTCTTGTAGGAAGTGGTATTTGATCTCAATGTGTTTTGTCTTTGCATGCATCACTGGGTTCTTTGACATATTGATAGTACTAGTGTTTTCACAGTGAATAACAATAGGATAATCAATCTGAATACCAAAGTCCTTAATCATCAGTTTGATCCAAACCATTGTTGAAAATTTTAATGCTACTGCAACATACCTAGCTTATACTATTGACTGAGAGATACAATTCTTCTTTTTACTTGTCCAAGTGACCAACCTATTTCCAAGAAATACTTCTCCTCCTGATGTTCTCTTTCTATCATCAACACAACCTACCCAATCTGCATCTGTATACACATGAAGTTGTATGTTCTCTGAGCTAGGATACCATAAACCATAGTCTATAGTTCCCTTTAGGTATATGAATATTCTTTTTATTTCCATTAAATGATTTTCCTTGGGTTTAGCTGCAAATCTTGCAACAATGCCAACTACATTAGAAATGTCAGGTTTAGATTGAGTGAGATATATGAGTTTTCCAATCATAGACTTGTATAGGGTCATGTCAACTGCTATGGAATCATCATCTTTAGAAACCTTGTGTTCTATTATCATGCGAGTGCTTACTGGTTTGCAATCTTCCATCTTGAAGGTCTTCAGCATCTCCTTCACATACTTAGACTGATTTATGAATATGCCTTTATTCGTTTGTTTTACATTCAATCCAAGAGAGTATTTGATAGGTCCAATCATGCTCATTTCAAATTCACTTTTCATTTCTTTGGCAAATTATGCACTAAGTTTGTCATTACCTCCAAAGATAATGTCATCAACAAAAATAGTGACAAGTAGTAGTCCTTCATCTTTCTCTCATATAAATAAATTACAGTCTGCTACTCCTTTTTTGATTCTTATCTTTGTTAAATAACCATCAAGTCTCTCATACCATGCTCTAGGGGCTTGTTTAAGTCCATAAAGTGCTCTCTTTAATCTACATACCATGTCTAGTTTATCTGAAAGTTTGAATCCTTTAGGCTTCTCTATGTAGACTTCTTCCTTCAAGTCACCGTTCAGAAATGCTAACTTGACATCCATTTGATATACCTTAAAGTTCATGAATGTTGCATAGGCCAAAAGCAACTTGATAGCTTCAAGTCTTCTCACAGGGGAAAATGTATCAGTGTAGTCTATTCCTTCTCTCTGCGCATATCCTTTACATACTAATCTTGCTTTGTTCCTTACCACTATGCCTTCTTCATTCATTTTGTTCCTGAATATCCACTTAGTTCCAATCAAGTTCTTGTCATGAGGGATAGGGACCAGTTCCCATGTTTCATTCTTGATTATTTGATCTAATTCTTCTTGCATGGCACTTTTCCAATCTGAATCTTTGCATGCATCTTCAACACTTAAGGGTTCAATATGTGAAAGTAAGCATACCTCTTCATCAGTGGCTAAACCTTTTTTTCTAGATCTTGTCAAGAATTTTGCGCTTTGATCTCCAATGATATCTTCCTTAGAGTGGTATTTGGGTTTGTACCTTGAGTTCTTAGGAGTGATACTTTAATCTGTGATCTATGATTCTTCTTCACTTGGTTCAGGATTGTTACATGAAACATCAAAACAATCAAACAATTCTTCAATAACTGTGTCCTTATTGATGGGTTTGGGATCATCTTCAATCATGGGAGCATAGTCATAATATATTTCTTGAATCATAAACTTCTCCTCAATATTCACATGAGTACTTTTAATGATCTTCTTTAATCTTAGATTGAAACATCTATAGGCTTTTCTTTTAGTAGAGTAACCAAGAAAAATGCCTTCATCGCTTCTAGCATCAAACTTACCAATGCTATCATCTCTCATGATGTAGCACTTCCTTCCAAAGATTCTAAAGTATTTTATAGTAGGTACATTACCAAACCAAAGTTCATAAGGTGTCTTGTCTTTGCATTGTCTCAATCGTATTCTATTGATAGTGTAAACTGCTGTATTGACTGCATCTCTCTAGTAGGTATGGGCAACCTTTCCTTCAATCATGATAGTGCACATTGTGTCAAGTATTATCTTGTTCCTCCTTTATGCTATCTCATTCTACTGAGGGGTTCTGGGTGCACTTAACTATCTTTTGGTTCCATGTTCTTCATAGTAGTCATAAAACTGGTCAGAGGTGAATTCTCCTCCTCTATCAGATCTCAGAAATTTTATCTTTAATCCAGATTCATTCTCAACCTTAGCTTTGAATACATTGAACTTCTCAAAAGCTTTAGTTTTTTCTTTTAAGAACACAACCCACATCATCCTTGAGAATCATCAAAAAACAAAATAAAATACCTTTCTCCGTAGTAAGATCTTGTTTGAGTAGGTCCACATAGGTCTGTATGTATCAGATCTAATTTGTTTTCTGCAGAGTTTTGTTTGTTCCTGAATGAGGTCCTCACATGTTTCCCCATTACACATTCCCTACACATGGTGTCAACTGGTCTTTAAATTCCATGAAGGTCTCTTACTTTCTTTACATTACTTATCTTGAATATGTTGTCAAAATTGATGTGACAAAGTCTCTTGTGCCATAGCCAGCTGTCATATACTTTTGCAACAAAACAACTTACTTCTGAGTTGAGCTGAAAAAAATTACCTTTGGTCTTTGAGCCTGATGCAATCATGTCTCCTTATTTATTGTTTATGATGCACTGGTTATTTTTGAATTCCAACTTATATCCTTTATCAAGCAATTTTCCAACACTTATTTAGTTATGATGCAAACCATCAACATAGAGAACATCATCTGTCTTGTTCTTTCCATCTAGGGTGATAGAACCTCTTTCTATGATAGGTTTTGGAGTGTTATATCCAAATATAACCATTCCACCTTTGTACTTTTCCAAATGTAAAAATCCATCTTTGTCTCATGTCATGTGGTCTGAACATCTCCTGTCAATGATCCAGTTAGTCCTGATGTCATTTTTTGAAACTAATCGTAACTCATGTTCTTTTACTTCATCTTCTTTGTCCACTTCTTCAAGAATCTTCTCAATGTTTTTAGTGGCAAAAAATCTAATTTCATCTTCTCCTGAGTCATCATCAATTACACCATCCTCAACATGATAACATTCTTTAGCGTACTTAGGTTTGTAATTTGATCTGAATTTCTTGACTCTTGTAGGGCACTTGGATACAAAGTGACCAACTTTGTTGCACGACAAGCATTTGAATAGTAGTTGTCCTTCATATTTCCTTTTACCTTTCCTTTCCTTCTTGGCAATCATAGCAATGATTTCTTCTAGTTCTGTATCCACTTCTTCATTATTACTAGAGCTTCATATAGATTTCTTGTTGTGGACTGTGGCTTTGAAGGTTGTCTCACTTTTAGGTTTTGTCTTCAATCTAGATATCTCAAATGCAGATATTTTGTTGATCAAGGTTTCCCTCTTGGAGAATTTTGAAAATTGCATAGTCTCATCTAGGATATTGATCTTTCTCTCATAGTCTACTGTCAATGTGGTCATTAATTTTTCCATTATATCTTCAGGTAACATCTATAAACTGTTGTATCTTTTCTTCCATGTCTTTATGCGCACATTCTTTGCTTGGATGTCTCCTTCAAACATATCTTCTAAGTATTTCCAAATAGAGTATGCTTTATCTGACTTCTTGATCTTAGAAAATTCACAGTCAGATAGAGAATTGATTAAGGCTTCTTTGGCAATTGCATTATTAGTGAGCACTTCCTTTTGTTTCATAGTAGAGTCATCAGCTGCAAGATCTTTCAAGGTCGGAATTTTAACTTCTTGAGTGGAAATATCATAGATCTCAATTCCAACACACTGAAGATGTGTTATGACTTTTTTCTTCCAGTCAAGATAGTTTTCTCCATCAAACTTAGGACTCTTTTTCCTGAAGTATGCCATCTGATCTACCTTAAGCTGTTTGGATTTCTTTCCAAGGCACTTGGCTCTGATACCAATTGTTGGAATAGTCCCAAGGATAACTGAGAAGGGGGGTGGGGGGTGAATCAATTATCAATCAATTTAATTCTTTTCTCTTTCTTTAATGTAATTTGATATAAAGTAAATGCACATTTAGATAACACAATAGAGTTCTCAACAATTTGATTACGGGGAAACCAAATAGGCAAAAACTCCAATGGGAATTAGCACCCACAAATAACTGCACTAGTTTATAATGATCACTATTAGAAGATCTTACAACCCTTTTTAGGAGTTGATCTATACAATGCAAGAAGTACAGAGACCTAGTTAAAGGTCGGACCCTGTTAGGATTCTATTACAGATAACCCTGTTAAAGGTGAGGACTCACTTTCCAATAGCTCATTGCTAAGATGGTGAAGGCTACAACCTTCAGTATAACAAATATACACAATATTTGGTAAATGAACTGTTTGAGTATACCTACTATCTTGATCAGCTCTAATGAATTGCAATCAACTTTTGTTTCTTCACATAGATCTTCAACTTATTCTTTCTGATTCTCTGCTCTTCTCTATCTTTTCTTCTTCAGAACATTTTCAACGTGTAGTGAACATATCTAAACTTTTATATGTATCTTCACCGAGGATAAGGTCATGATGGTATCTAGAAACATGTCATCAACTTTCTTTTTGGCTCAACCAATCATGCAACAAATATTAATACCACGCAACTCAAACTGAATAGATGCGACGCTTCACAAAGTCAGCTTCACCAAATTAACTCTACCATCAAGATTCTATTGAAACACATTTAGCTCCTTTGGATAATTATCTTTAACTCATAACTAAACATGAATACAAACACGCATATCCTGAAGGTAGGCACAACTCAAGAAAAACTGTATTTACATCAGCTCCTTAACTGATAAACTCCAGAAACTGTAACTACCATAACTGATTAATCATAACTCAACTGAAACTGCATATCTGACTTGGCGTAAATACACATAGAAACTAGAACATGTATACACCATGGAAATAAAAATGCATAGCTCCAAATAATCTGTATGGATAATTGCATATAGGATACCTGTTCTATATTATATGTTGTCATCAATGGCAAACATACAATCAATTATTTGCACAGAAGAAAATCTCCAACAATGAGTACTATAGAGAAGGCTACAGAAGATGTAGAGATTTATAATGAAAAGTGGCTCTTCGGGTCCAACATTGTGTCCATGTGATCCTTGCATATAACTAGTCCAATACCTTGCCATAAGGAGTTTTCCAAATGGAGGTTGTATCAGCATATCCCATTCATGTACAACTCACTGCTCAGGAAAGGCTCTTACTTCTCTACCCCAGTTAACAGTTACATGTGAGTCTTTCTTTTCTTTACTTCTCATGGTGGGAGTTTCCTACCTATCTACACTTGTTAATATGTCTTAAATTGATGTGTGTAGTGTTAGTTTGAATAATGCCCAAGCTTTGGGCCTGCCACTAGTCTGGGTGGTTTGTTGTTTTATCTTTCCTTGTTTCAGTTTTGGCTTGTGAGTTTAGCCCTACTCCCCTCCATCCTCTCTGCAAGTAGCTCCCTATGCCAAGTTTCTTCTTGACTCTATTTCCCAATGGTTTTTAAGGCACTTGTCTTTTACCTAGAGATTGCCAGAGTTCTCTTCTTTCTACGTGAAAATCAATCCCCCTGTGGAGACAATGTTAGACCCCATTTTCAACATTTAAAAATGTGATTTTCTTATATTAATCATTGTTTGAACCAAGTTCAATATGGTTCAATTGGTTCAAGGTAGTTCAATATGGTTTGATGAATTCAGTATTGTGGGATTTCTGGTGATTTCATTTCAAAAGTTCAGTTCCAAAAACACAAGTTGTCGGTTCAAATATATAAGTCCATCAGTGCAGAAGGTCAAATCTTTCAAGGCCAAGTTCAGTAGTACAATTTGAAGGATCAGGTTTCCAATAAAGATATAACATTAAAAGGGTATGTTTCTAGTGTTAAGAAATCTAGATGGACCCCATGTATTCCAAATCGGTCAATATGAGAGTTTAAAGAACCAACATGGTCTTTCAATCTACAAATACCCTAATACTCAAAATATGAGCAATAATTATGTTGGTATCTGAATATACCAATAAGCATCTCACTTTATGATCAATATATCCAAGCCTGACTTGTTATTGTAGCAGATCTTCAGAAGTAAATGTGTCCATATAGATGATGTTTTGATGCTTGCAGGATATTCCATATATATGCCAGAATAAAGGATATGTGTATGAAGGGGTATGGTTCTTATTCTAGCTCACCCCAACTAAACCAGTCCATATCAATCAGGCTAAAGGAAGGAACTTCACATGTCATCCCATGATCTAATCGGCCAATACAACTGTTGATTCCTACAAAATGGATGGATACGAGATCTTGAACCTGTCATGGCCACAGTCTCATAGCCGATGAACACAAAGGAAAAACTCAATTGAAAAGGAATAAACCACTTAAGGAATGCCAATACTTCATGAACTTGGTGCTAAATCTCCCAATATGAAATATTGGGTTATTGATGAAAATGTTCGAGCTCGTGTTCTGTTATCATTCCAAGTTCTTATGCATCAAAAACTATGTCATAAACATATTTCTATCTGATGGATCATGGATAAAACCAGGGTCTCCCATCACATAGATGGATTATGATCGAATTAAATTGATCCATAATGCACATTTAGAAGGATCAGGTTTGCACAAGGCTTCTATGAACAAGCATGTCTAGTTTAGTAAAGCATAATTGCGATGGTCGTTGCATGCAAACTATTTGTTGATTCCACCTAAACTCAAGGAGTTTAAGTACGAATACATATGCAATTCAATGTTGAGAACATCATCTAGGTCTTTGCAAAAATACCCGAGTTTCATTTCATCATCGAAAGGTACAAATATGGGGAGTTCTGAAAGCTGTTTGACAAGTTGTGAATATGGTTTAGATATTTTAATATGTGCCTAGGGTGCAGAATGTACAGTCCCAAAGGTGATGTTAATGCAAACTCAAGCACTCAACCAACTCCTTTCAATTACATCAAGACGTTATTATGGTGAAGATGCAAAGTGCAATCCAGAACAGGGGGCGATTATGGCATGACAATAGTTAAAATCCAAGTCTCAAATATCAAAGAAGATGAGAAGAATTATGAGGAAGTTTGCAAATTTTTTGACATATTTTCAATATCTGAGCTTATCTGTCTACCCATGTGATCATCGTGCAAGCCCACATTTCCAAATAGGTGTCTTGATAAGCTGGCAGTGAACAACCATATGTAAATACAATGAAGTCGAGAGACATAGTCACTATCTCCTCTATGCAGTCTCACTCTTGAATTATAATGGTGGGTGAATATCCAAATCGTGTACATCTGACATGGAGTCAAGATGAGAACTCTACATGTGTCTCTCCATTTAGATAGATACCCTTGCGGAAAAAACAAGGTCTTACCACACCATGGTCATGAATCAATATTTTTGGTCACATTGGCACTTACCCAACATGGGAACATTAGGATGAATTCAGACGCACACCTGTATAATTCATGGTTTTTATAACATTGGTGGTTACACAAACTCAACCTCTACAGTCGAGGACCAAGTTACTGTCTGAGTTCTAATGAAATGAATGTGAGATATGGAGCTAAATGCACCTCTTCTCACTAATTTTATTCTTCTTTTTCTCACATGAATCAAATTGCCCTGATAGGCTCAATATGCCCCTTTCTGATTTTTCAAGAATATATAATACATCAAGCCCGATAATTAAATTGCAACTTTAATAACATATGTTATAAAGTTGTAGTGTTTGATTATGGTGAAGGATTTAAAAATATTATGTTGTCATTTGATGGGAGCATAAGGAGAAAAGAAGAAAATGTGATTTCAAGAATCAATTGCAATAACTGAAAAATATCACCAAGGGGAAGGAGCTAAAAGTGAAAAGTAGTGAAAGGCTGGAGGTGGAGATTTTTTTTGGCAGGAGATTTGGAGGACTTTGTATTTCAAGAGGGAAAGTCTTTTTTTTTTTCGGCGGTTTTTGTAACGAAAAGGATATCGGATGCCCAAACAATGATTTGTGAGAGGAGCAATAATATCTTTGTTATCTTTTTATCTTTTCAGAGAAGAAAAAATATGTGTCAGGGCTTTGAATTGTATACATATCTTTTGATCAGGATCAATCTTTGCATTATCTTGGTTCTCTTTGAAATAAATCTTGTCTCATTTAGCTGCATATCTATTTATCATTAGATATTTGAATCTTGATTATTTATGTATTTTGAAGAAACGATAATCTTTCCTCTTACTTGTTCTTTCCATAATGTAGGGTCTTAATAAGTGCACTTTGTGTCACTTATCTGTTGTTCTTATTTGTTCATTTCTTTTGCATCTATTATGTGTTCATGGGTAGATGTTTGTGTCTCTTATGTGCTTTCTGGTTAAAAGCATTCATGTTTGTAGTTTAGACGATTCATTGAAGATTTCACATGGGGAGCTATACCCAAGACAATTTAGAGGACACTTATGTATTTCAATTGCAAAGTGATCCAACTATTATTCACAGATATTTGTCTTCTTGGTCAGGGCATTTGGGAGTCATTTTAAGATTGTTTTTGTAAAAGAGAAATCTCTTCACTAACAATCACATTTCAGAATTTCAAATTTATAACTGATCAATTACATTGTGCATTCAAACTGAATGTAATATATAAGTGTCTTTTCATATTTCACATTTCATGTCAATCACAAGAGTAAATTTGCAAAATAGAAAGCATGATAAAAGTATGGAGTAGGGGTCCCATGAATTTCCTTATTGTATGTTTGTTATTAGTTGGTTGGCTGTCGCATCCTAGGTCTCCAAGTCCAGTTCTTCATCTTCATCAAGTCTTTAGGGTTTTACCTACATCATGAGAGAGAAAATGGTGTTAGATCCAGCTAGATCTAAGCAATGCATGAGACAAAAAAAAAATACAATAAATTCTTCTAATGTTGCATATCAATCTGACAAATTCAATGTAACAAAGAAATGTGCATCCACACTAAGTGAAATATAGTATTAAAGGGACTTGTTCTAAACATGAAACCTTTTTCTATTAATGATCATTCTGATGTATGTTTTTTTTATATTATTTGAAACTAGATATCTGAATGGAAGGGACTTAGTAATTCTATCTGAGAAACCTTTTTCAGAATTAGGTAATCATTTTAGTTTAACAAACACAAACAAACCAACCAACATTCATGAATGTGTCATGCCCCAAACTTGAACACTAAAACCTTAACCTAATGAACTTAAAAATTTCATTTAAACATGTTATATTAACTTTAGGGAATGAAATATTTTCTAAACCTTTGCAAATTAAATTAATTTGAAAGATTAATATAGAATAACAACATCAATTAGAGTAATAGTCCTTAAGGTTCCTTTTCCACTATATTTAGTAAAACAACCATAAATTCATTTTGATAACAATCATTTCAAATAATGGTCTAGCTAATTATTTTATTAATATAAATAAACATACTCTATTCTAGAAATACAAGAAGATTACAATTTCCAAAACCCTTTCAAATTTACAAGGGAGAAGCTTGAATAGAAAAAGACTTTGAGGTGGAAATTTCATCCAAGACACCAAGACTTTAGCTAAAATTTCAAAATATTTCTCTGAACCTGCAAGAGCATCAAGGTTGTGCATTCAGGCTCTCCTCAAAACCTAGGTTTTTTGATGCAGAGAAAATCTTCACACTCTTTCAACTCGGCATTCTCTACATTAACTCCTTCATTTTCTCAAATCTTCATCAAATATTTCACATAATATTACCATGCCATCATCATATACATATACAAAATACATTCACCATCTTTTCCAAATGGTCATTGATTCTCTCTTGGGTCACCGACCAACAAGAGAGAATCTTCCTCTGCAAATCTTATTCGGGTCTCTACTAACCTTCTACAACCTTAGTGGTTCTATCGCACCATTATCAAAAATTTAGTTAGAATATGCTCACCACCTTTTCTCTTACCGAGCACCAAATTCAAACTTTAATGGTCTTCGACTATTACCTTAAGAATGGACTCTGGTGTCACTGTCTATTTTGCATACAATAACCACACCATCATATATCTCATGGTCTGGTTTCCACAACACTTGTCTACACATCAAATCTCGGTCCCTCCACATGGCTCGACTATACCAGCAACTTCCCGATATCACTTACATGCATATAGTGAATACAGAATCGTGTGTAACAGTTCTTGAAACCATTTTGGTTTTAATACCTTCCAAATAAACTTTAGCATTCCACCACCTTTCTTTCATAATTGTTTCATTATTCAAAACCAGCAGTATGGTTGTCTAATGGTTCTTAAAACCATTTCCAAATTTAGAGTCTTTGCTTAAATACATAAGATAATTGACAGCCCAATCCACAAACTCACCACCTAACAATTCACCATGGAGTAATTTGACACCAACAAGAAGAAACATAATGGTTTCTTCAAAACTATTTCCAATACGTAAAACACTCAAGCATCTATAGTCATGTTTTAAACTGATTCTTTGCCAAACAAAAATTGCTCCCACCATCCCACGGATCAGGACTGGCTTTAACAGCGATACACAAGCCACTAAACTTTTTAGGGTCGACTATAAACAATACCAAACCAAAATATTACCATCAAATTCTTCATACAAGAAGAACCAAAAATAAGAACATAAAAGATAACCAGTCAAACTAGACTCATTAGACTATTCGAGCTCTCGAACTAGATTGTAGGAGATTTAAAGAAACTTATAAAAAAAATTGAACAAACCATTCTTCAATTTGGTGAAATACATTCCAATTAAAATTCCAAATCATTACATAATTAGGATGGCTCTCTGGCTGCAGGCTAGAGAGCCCATATCTTTCCACCCTCTCTACTCTATCTCTCGTAACCTTTCTACTCTCTCCTCCTCTTTTTGGTTACCTTCTTTCTTTTTCTATCGACCTCCTTGAATCGGTTACATTGCTCTCTTTTTTTAAGAGAGATTCTAGGGTAGTGACTCTTTAATGAGAATCCACGATGTTTACAAAACCATTTTAACTACCCCATGATTACATAAGCTCTTGACTACAAATGGAATATAACCCATTTTTAAATACATTATAGTGCATATTCAAGCACTTTAACCATTTCTTAGACATGGTGTTAGGAAAGTCTAAATGACTTCCATATAGGCGTATTATGAAACCTATCATAATGCTTAGGGTTGAGATGCTCCCACATCATACTCCCAATAAAAAAAAAAGATTTCCATGTCCCATGGAAATGCCTGGTATCACTCTGGACTAAAACTCCTTGCACACGCTTCGGGTGCGCTCTCTGATGTTGAAACTGACTCCATCTCTCGCAATGCTGCATAACAACAAACTAACCAACACAAACCATCCATCTTACCCAATAATAGACTCGGTCTGGTGATGCACTTCCCACTCTCTCTTTAGTGGTTTCTTTCGGCACCATACTCCAGACGTATCTCTGTCGGAGAATGGTCATGACAGAACTTACTTGTCTGCCCACACAAACTCTCCAAGAACTTCTTTCCTTCTTGCAGCTAGATGGGTCAATTTCTTTCCTCACAATATCTAACTACCCAAATCTTTCGCTGGCTCTTATACCATTCTGATGTGGAGAAAATCTTCACACTCTTTCAATTCAGCATTCTCTGCATTAACTCCTTCATTTTCTCAAATCTTCATCAAATATTTCACATAATAAATACCATGCCATCATCATATACGTCTACAAAATACGTTCACCATCTTTTCCAAATGGTCATTGATTCTCTCTTGGGTCACCGACCAACAAGAGAGAATCTTCCTCTGCAAATCTCATTCGGGTCTCTACTAACCCTCTACCACCTTAGTGGTTCTGTCACACAATTATCAAGAATGTAGTTAGAATATGCTCACCACCTTTTCTCTTACCGAGCACCAAATTCAAACTTTAATGGTCTTCGACTATCACCTTAAGAATGGACTCCGGTTTCACTATCTATTTTGCATACAATAACTACTCCGCCAGATCTCTCATGGTCTTGTTTCCACAGTGCTTGTCTACACATCAACTCTTGGTCCCTACACACGGCTCGACTATTCCACCATCTTCCCGATATCACTTACATGCATATAGTGAATACACAATCGTGTGTAATAGTTCTTGACACAATTTTGGTTTAATGCCTTTCAAATAAAATTTAGCATTCCACCACCTTTCTTTCATAATTGTTTCATTATTCGAAACCAGCAGTATGGTTGTCTAATGGTTCTTAAAACCATTTCTAAATTTAGAGTCTTCGCTTAAATAGATGAGATAATCGGCAGCCCAATAGAAAAACTCACCACCTAATAGATTCACCATGGAGTAATTTGACACCAACAAGAAGAAACATAACGGTTTCTTCAAAACTGTTTCCAATACGTAAAACACTTGAGCATCTACAGTCATGTTTTAAACCGATTCTTTTCCAAACAAAAATAGCTCCCACCATCCCATGGATTAGGACAGGCTTTAACAGCGATACACAAGCCACTGAACTTTTTAGTGTTGACTATCAACAAGACCAAACCGAAACATTACCATCAAATTATTCATACAAGAAGAACCGAAAACAAGAACATAAAAGATAACCAGCCAAACTAGACTCATTAGACTATTCGAACTCTCAAACTAGATTGTAGGAGATTTAAAGAAACTTCTAAAAAAAACTGAACAAACCATTCTTCGATTTGGTGAAACACATTCCAATTAAAATTCCAAATCATTACATAATTAGGATGGCTCTCTGGCTGCAGGCTAGAGAGCCCATATCTTTCCACCCTCTCTACTCTATCTCTCGTAATCTTTTTCCCTTCTCTCCTCCTCTTTTTGGTTACCTTCTTTCTTTTTCTATTGGCCTCCTTGAATCGGTTACATTGCTCTCTTTTTTTAAGAGATATTCTAGGGTAGTGACTCTTTAAGGAGAATCCACGATGTTTACAAAACTATTTTAACTACCCCATGATTACGTAAGCTCTTGATTAAAAATGGCATATAACCCATTTTTAAATACATTATAGTGCATATTCAAGCACTTTAACCATTTCTTAGACATGGTGTTAGGAAAGTCTAAATGACTTCCATATAGGCGTATTATGAAACCTATCATAAT
>MU225546.1:980621-997615 GCA_018584345.1 Thuja plicata
TAGTTGACCCAGGGGTTTATCCTGTGTGTATTATGTTTTCATGCCAATTTCGGTGCATCACCTAGTAGGTAGTTTGCTTTCAGTCATTTCCCTTTCAAAGCAATCCTTCTATCCCTTTCCCTCAAAAGATTTAATTTCCTATTTAAGAAGCAAATTAAGGTGATTATCCAAGAGGAACCAGCCTAGAATCTGGAGGTCTCATCTAAGTTAGCATAGGTCCCACAACCTAGAGATGATTCCCTTGTTATACTGGATTATCAAGACCAAGAGAGCTTGAGATCAGAGGCGCAAATTCAGTGTATAACACAAAGCATAGCGGCGCCATAGAGAAAACCCTAAGTGTAATGAGATGAATAAAAACTATGCAATGTGCTTTACCCAATTTTTGAATCCACTTCCAAATGGAGTTAATTCATTGGCAATTCACAATACCTCAACATTCCCCAAAATAGTGCCCCGACAGTACTTCTGTGCTACGAAGACAACAAGCTATCTTTTCAGTGGGTGTGATCATGTCAGCTATGAGCTGTGGTCAAGCATGGAGCTAAAGTTATCTTAACTTAGCTATAATATGGTCAGGTTTCTTAGGAGTTAGGGTTTGTTCATACTATGGTGTCGACTTGGGAGTTAGGTTTACATACTATGGTGTCAGGTTATGTGTTGGGGTTTATGCATTTAGGGGTATGCATATTTCATATATCATGTAGTAAGGTTGGTGAATGTGTAAAAAGATGTATCTTTTATGCACCAACTTTAGGGGCCATGTTTATTGCTAGACTTAGGGCTTGATTTAGGGCACTTATTAGGCCTTAAGTTGGATGATTTTATATTTTGAAGGACTTTTGGAGGGAGATGATTTTCAAATTTGGGCCATATGAGCTATATAGTGGACCTTTTACTTCGGCTTTAGGGGTTGCAAGTTTTGGAGAGAGAGCTAAAAGTTAATTCATTATTCCTTGATGCCTTGGAAATCCTTTTATAACCACTTTGTCAGATTTTGAGAAGAAACAAAACATATGATTCATTACCTTACGTATTTTTGAGCTACAAAATCCTATTTTCATCTTTCTTTGTAAGTGTTTACTTAATTGATATCCAAGAGAAGTGAGTGTATCCATATTCCTCCTCAAGGTGATCAACAATTCAAAGCCTTGTAATGAATCTATATGCTTGTTGACTGGTCAAGCTATTTGTGGTTCAATCCTAGTAGTGAGATTTTAGCCTATATGTTGAGCAGAGATATTACGTATCAAGCCTTTTATATATGAGTAGGAATTATTGGTTTATCTCTCAAATAAAGTTTGAACCCATTTTTGGTGTATCACCTCATCTTTACTTGTAGTTTTTGTTTCAAAAGCTTCCTTCTTCCCTTTTCTCATTAAGTTATCAATCAGGAGGTTATATCTCATATCAAATAGGAACCGACTTAGATTCTGGAGACTCCTTCTTAATCATAGTTCACCCACAACTAGAGAAGGTTTCCAATGTTAGGATAGAGTACTATCAAAGCCCCAATGCTTGAGTTGGGGTGGTAATTTTAAACCTCAACAATTTTTGGCATGCCCGGTGGGACTCCTTGTGATACATGAACAAAATACAAACAAGGAGTGGAAAAGAGTTTGAGTATTTGTAGTTATCACATAAGTTAGGAGAGAAAGAACTTTACATAGAGAGCCTAGAGGTCTAAAAGAGCTCTCTTTCCAGCTTGTAGCAAGGAGAAGGAAGCCAAGAAGACCAAGAAAAAGAAGATCTGAGAGAAGTTCAACTCCTCCCACTTACTAAGTTGATTTACCAAATTTGGATCAAGAATCTTCAGAAAGTCATTCAGCACTTCAATTTCAAGTTGTTCTTGAACAACCATCAGAAGAAGAACCACTAGCTGCTGCAAATTTTGCCACAACACCACCAAGAATGGCTAGATTACTACCTTTTTATGCCATTTGATCAAGGTAGTCCTTTGAGGATTACAAATCACAACAACATACCATTAGCACCATTGAAAGGACTGTCATCTTTCACGGGAGAAGGACAAACAACAACTATTGAGCACATTAGAGATATTTCTTCTCTTTGCAATGTCCATCAAATCACAGAGGAGGATGTAGCTTTGAGGCTACTAGCTGCATCATTGAAGGGAAAATCATTAAAGTGCTTCTGAACTTTCCAAGTTGGATCCATTGCTACATGGGATGCACTAGGTGAGGAATTGTCTAAATTTTTTGAAGATAAATATGATAATCTTTCTTTGGTGGAACAACTAACTACTATTAAAAGGGCTCGACTAGAAGACATAATTGATTTCAATCTCATATTTTAGAATACTTGGAATAGGATTCTTGCGATGGTAAGACCCTCTATCGAATATGCATTTTTGTACTTTATTAAAAGCTTGAATAGTGATATTTCAATGATGATCCAACCCATGGGGGGAATTCTTTACCTCAACCTTTTGATTTTGCAATTAGGGTAGAGAATAGACTCATTCAGGCAGGGAAGATAGCTCCTAGGACACCTATGCCTTTCTTTCCTAGTATCCAATCCAATATGCCATTTATTTCTCCACCTTTGGCTCCATTTCCACCTTACAAAAGTGAAGATATAATTCCTACTGTCTCTTCTAATGAGTTCCAAAGCATAAAAGATAGCCAACAAAAGATTGAGAGTTTATTTTGGAAATGAGTTGGTTAACCTTAAAAGGAAGAAAACTCAAGGTAGTCCAATAGCCCATACTCAAAACTAGTTTGCTAGTTCTTCATCCCAGCAGCCTAATCAACCCATGTACCAAGGTAACAAGCATAAATACCAAGGAAATAGAAACGCAAATAGGAAAAATTGGAACCAAAGGCCTTATAGAATTTATAATCCCGCACCTCTCAATACTGTTAGGGATAGTTTTCCTAACCAAAATAATCTTCCTGTTGATTATGAATGGTGTTATCCTTGTAATGAACCCCATAATCAGTCTAAGTGCACTAATGGGGTGCTTAATCAAGACCTAATGGTTCACAGTGTGATTGATTCACAACTCACTGCATCCACTGATGAGACTCAATAACACCCTGATCTAACTACTTTGGACACTGTATTTTTGAATTCACTTGTATCAGCAAACACAAGAGCCAAGAAGATATCTCTAGAATTAGAGCAGTCATCTGCTAGGATTGCTACCACAACTCAATCACCACTCATTCCTCTTGTTTCTATTCTAAAGGGGTCCTCTACTCTTGCAAACAAAGAACCACACTATCAGAGGCAGGCATACCAGACCATTGGTAAATCACCTTAGAAGGTACAGTTTGTTGTTCCCTATAATATTGTTGATAACATGAAGAAGATGAATGTTTCTATTTCTATGTGGGATTCATTAGCAATTCCAGGACAAGTTGATTTATTGAACGAAGAGCTGTCTAAAGGGACAAAAAGTTCATAACAAGCTGTACAACACCCTCCTAGAGTGGTTATGGTTAATTCAGAGACCTCTAAAGTCCAGGAAGCAATATCTGAAGAAGAAAAGAAGCCGGCTAAAGTGCAGCAACCAGCACCACAAGTGAATAAAAAGAATGCAGATTTGAAGCAATCAGTAGTGAAAATTG
This sequence comes from Thuja plicata, assembly GCA_018584345.1. NCBI lineage: Eukaryota > Viridiplantae > Streptophyta > Pinopsida > Cupressales > Cupressaceae > Thuja > Thuja plicata. The sequence continues at coordinate 984,215 of MU225546.1, forward strand.
ATAAGAAGCTAGCTCAAATGTGCAAAAGATAGAAGAAAATGAAGGTATGAAAATTTTAAATAGTAAGCCTCCTCCTTTTTTATGTTTCTTTAATCATTGGAAACAAATTAGTGCATAATTGTATGGTAGACAGTGGTGCAACTAGTACTGTCATGCCAAAGAAGGTAGCTGATTGGTTGGATTTAAAGTATGAACCTCTTGAGAAAGGAGTGTTTGAGCTTGATGGTAATACAATAAAGACCTTAGGGGTTGTTAAAAATGAAAGATTTACCTTACACTCATGTCCAAATTTTGCAATTTCTCTAGATATTTTTGTCATAGATCTGCCACCCTATTTTTCCCTATGTTTGTCAAGGGACTTCACAACCAAAATAGATCAATATTTCTCATCTGATTGGTCTCACTTATATTTCACAACCAGATATGGTACTAAGGTAACCATAAAATTAGAGTTATGGGCCAAAGATCACATAGAGCCTTATAATCCTATCCCCATTAATGCAAGTTGTGTGAACATGGATCCAGAGGAGATCAATGATAGTTCAACTTATAACACACAAACATAGGAGTATCCTGATATTGTTCTGGATGAATGGGAAACTAGAAATGATAAAGATGATGATGTGTTTGATGATGGATTTGGTAATTATATGATGTTGGAATTTGATGCATTTTTTCCTAATCTGATTAAAGACCAATGTTATGAATCTAAATTATCTAACCAGCTATGGGACTTATACTTTGATGGATCTAAGAATAAGGCTGGTATTGGTGTAGGAGTTATGTTAATTTCACCTCATGGGGATAAATTTTATGCTGCATATAATTTATTCTTTCCATTATCCAACAATATAGCTGAATATGAAAGTCTTATTCAAGGTTTAGAGTGGGCAAGGAAAAGAAGGATCAAATGCTTGAGGGAATTTTGAGACAGTGAGTTGATTGTAAAACAGGTGAGAGGTATCAATGTTGTTAAAAATGATCTTTTAAAGCTGTATAAATCTAGAGTTTCTGATATTTTGGATAATTTTGAAGCATTTAACCTCATTTCTATTCCTAGCAGGAGAAATATGCATGCTGATAGGTTGGCTGGTATTGGTGCTCATGTTTCAATTACTGAAAATAAAGGATAGATCTTAGATCAGTCACATGTCAAAATTGTTGTGAGGCCATCTATCCCAGATAATGATATCAATTGGCAAGTGTTTAACACTGATGAATTATGATTGAAATAGAGGACTTCTCAGCTTCTAAAAATGACAAACTCAGTCAAAAAATGGAAAATCAAATCATTCAGATGAAGACTGACAAGCTTCCAAAGGGATTGGTCAGCCTAGAGTTAGATTACAACTTTGATGATCAATTCAGAAAGAATAAAACCAACTTGTTGATTAAGGAACATCACTATGAAGAAGTGGAGATATTAAGAGACAAGTATTTGAAGGTTGGTAACATTAATTCTCCTGAATAAAATGAAATTTTTATTGATTTGTTTAAAGAATATAATGATGTGTTTCCATGGGATTATGCTAACTTGAAAGGATTTGATCCTGAATTAACCCAACATACCATAGAATTGGAGCCAAATGATAGGCCTATTAGACAGAGGCAAAGGCCTATTAACTACAATTTAGAGCCTTTAATGTTGAAAGAACTGAATAAACTTTTGAATGGTGGTATCATATTTCCTATCAAGCATATATCTTGGCTTTGAAATCTAGTTCATGTGAGGAAAAAGAATGGAGAGATAAGACTTTGTGTAGACATTAGAGACCTTAACAGGGCATCTCTAAAAGATAGGCACCATCTTTCTTCTATGGAACATATCCTTCAGTATGTCTCTAGTTCTGAGAGATTCTCCCTTCTTGATAGTTATTCTGGCTATAACTAGGTATTAGTAAGAGATGAAGATCAGTTTAAAACTAATTTCACCACCAAATGGGGTACAATGGCTTATAGGAGAATGCCATTTGGATTGTCAAATGCAGGAGCTACATTCCAGAAAGCAATGGCTATGGCTTTCAGGAATTTGATGTATAAATTTGTTTTAGTATAACTAAGTGATGTCACAATTTACATCAAGGTTGCAAACCAGCACATAGATCATCTGAGACAAGTGTTAAAAATATGCATAGAGTTTGGAATCTCTCATAACCCCAAAAAGTATGTTTTTGCAGTGCATGAAGGTAATCGTTTAGGATACCAAGTGTCTAAAGAAGGTACAACAATTGATCCTGAGAGGATTTATGTAATTCTGGAATTATCATTGCCAAAACATAAGAAAGGGTTACAGAGTTTTATTGGAAGGACAAAATTTGTTACATGATTTATTCCTAATATTTCTAATTTGTTGAAACCTTTGACTGCCATGTTGAAAAAATATGTACCTTTTAGCAAGACTATTGAGGGGAAGAGGAGTTTTGAACAGATCAAGCAGGCTTTGTATTCAGCCCCTACTTTAACTAATCGTGATTTCTCTAAGAATTTTATTTTATATTCTTATGATGGTATTGACATTGTTTCAGCAATGCTAGTGCAAAAGAATAAGGATGAATAGGAGCAACCAGTTGCATTTTTTAGCAAAGGTATGGATGATTATGAGAAAATATATAGCTTTGTAGACAAACATGTACTAGCTGCTATTAAAGCCTTAAAAAAGTTTAAGAATTTGGTTGCTAGGAATAGAATACATCTAATGGTTGCACACCCTAGCATTAAAGAGTTTTTATTGAACAAAGATTTCAATGAAAAGAGGGCAGGATGCATAACAAGAGATATGGAGTATGATGTCCAAATCCATGTGACCAAGCTAGTTAGAGGAAAAGTTTTATGTGCTTATATGGCAGAAGGAGAAGACAAAGTCAAAACTATTGAATAGGCTGCCTTGCCCCAAGGTAACTCTGTACTAATCAATGATTCAACATCCTGGTTATCAGACATGACCAGATTTTTGCAAACTGGTCAATGTCCAAAAAATCTTGATAAAGCCAAAATAAGATACTTCAAGTTACAATCTATTCGTTATGTTATAATTGATAATACTCTTTATAGGAAAGATTTTTTTTGTATTCTTCTCAAATGCATAGATTATGTTGATCAAAATAAGATTTTATCTTAATTCCATGATGGATCTTGTGGAGGGCATTTCAGCCCTAAAACTATAGCCTAGAAAATTCTAAGAGCTAGCTATTATTGGCCAGATTTATTCAAAGATGCTCATTCATGGGCAAGAAAATGCTAAAAGTGTGCTATGTTTGGAGGAAAATAGAGCTTGGCAACATTGCCATTAAATCCAATCATTGTAGATCAGCCATTTAATAAATGGGGAGTGGACTTGATAGGTCCAATAAATCCTAATTCTAGTGCAGGTCATAAGTGGATCTTGACTGCCACAGACTATTTTACCAGATGGACTGAAGTCATTGCACTGAAGGAATCTACTGGATCTTCTATGTTGAAATTCTATGATGATATTGTAAAAAGGTTTGGGGTCCCTCAGTCAATAGTGTCAAATAATGCTTTAGCTTTTGTTGGATCAGCTATAACAAAGTGGGCTGTCAAGAATGACATTTATTTAAATACTTCTTCTAACTATTATCCTCAAGGTAATGGTCTTGCAAAATATACTAAATAAAAACCTGATTAGGATCATTAAAAAGACTCTGCAAGGAAACAAGAGGGATTGGCACTCTAAATTGAATGCAACCTTATGGCTAGATAGAATAATACCTAAACAAGTTATTGGGAATTCACCTTATGTCCTGGTTTATGGAAAAGATGCCAGATTGCCAATCTCTACAGAATTTCCAGCTTTACAGCTTGCTGATCAAATATTGTGGTTTGAAGGGGAAGATCCTTTTAAGCTGAGATATGCTAAATTGTTGCAGCTTGAAGAAGAAAGGAAGAAGGCATTGGAGACTATGGAATTAAAGAAAGCACAAACTAAGAGGTCTTTTGATAAGAGAGATATATCTAGGGATTTAAAGGAAGGTGATCTAGTACTCAAGTGGGATGTATTGAAGAGCAGACTAGACCAACATGATAAATTTGACAATTTTTGGTCAGACCCTTTTGTTATTACAACTTGCAAAGAGAATAATGTTTATCTATTGTCCACAACTGATGGAGAATTTTTTCACATTCTAGTTAATGGTATACACATCAACCTTTTCTTTGAGTGTTAGGTTTACTCTAGGTTTCATTTCCAAGAAGTGTTTTCCAAGCACTAGGTTTTTAGGTTGCATGAGTCTAGATTAGTTGCATTTTCATTTCAATAATGGTTGCATTCATGGTTTATGATTTTTCAACACCATTGCCCAAGGATAAGGTCTATAGGTCATGTCTAGTAGGTAGACATCTAGTAGAAGTCGCCAAAATTGTTACCCAAAATAACAACATATAGAAGAACAAACACAAATAGGAGACGATTGCATTTTTAGGGGTCCAATTAACATTATCCTTTAGGTAATGTTGATTAAAATTTCATTATTGCATTCACTGTCAAATATTCATTGTACTCTAAGTATTGATCACATTTCAGAATTTTAAATTTATAACTGATCAATTACATTGTGCATTCAAACTGAATGTAATATATAAGTGTCTTTTCATATTTCACATTTCATGTCAATCACAAGAGTACATTTGCAGAATAGAAAGAATGATAAAAGTATGGAGTAGGGGTCCCATGCATTGCCTTGTTTTATGTTGGTTATTAGCTGGTTGTCTTTTGGGTCCTAGGTCTCCAAGTCTTGGTCTTCATCTTCATCAAGTCTTTAGGGTTTTACCTGCATCATGAGAGAGAAAATGGTGTTAGATCCAACTGGATCTAAGAAATGCATGAGACACAAACATCATACAATCAATTCTTCTAATGTTGTGTATCAATCTAACAAATTCAATGTAATAAAGAAATGTGCATCCACACTAAGTGAAAGATAGTACTAAAGGGACTTGTTCTAAACATGAAACCTTTTACTATTAATAATCATTCTGATGTATGTCATTTTTATTTTTATTTTTTGAAACTAGATATTTGAATGGAAGGGACTTAGTAATTCTATCTGAGAAACCTTTTTTAGAATTAGGTCAACATGTTAGTTTAACAAACACAAACAAACCAACCAACATTCATGAATGAGTTCCATCTCAAATAACACTCACTCACAAACATTAATTGGTTCAATTTGTTTGCTGACATAACAGATTGATTTTTGATGTGTGCAATAGATGAACAAGTAACTAAGTACAGATCACAAGAGAAATAGAGAGGAAAAGATGAAGATGCCTAAAAGAGTCAATGATGTTGTAGGAGACACATGAGCAATGAAGGGTTTTTAAGGAATATGCAGAAATGGAAGAGAAGGTGTTCACTATCATCATGCAAGGAAAAATGAGAGTAATGTTGTTATAGTACAAGTATACAAATGCACAAAAGGCATACAAATTGAACTCATTTGAAAAACAATATTGGAAAATGCATGCCTAGTAATCAACCATGTTTCATTACTTGCATATTATGAAGTGTTAAGTTGTCTATGCCTACAAATCCATAGGATTTGCGATAAATGGGGATATATAACAAAATTGACAAATTGTATATGGGCTACAAGTAAAAGAACAGTGAGAAAGAATTGCAATAAAATTATGTTCATGTGCTTTCAAAGAGTGAGCATTCACAGAAAACAACTACATTGTGAGCAAGCAAAACAGGGTGTATTCATCAGCTAAACAGCTCAAATGATGCTATGGTAATTCATGACTTCAAGAGAGTACAATATACATGCCCTTAATGTAGGTTTCAAGTGATGATTTTATGCAGAAGAATTTAGCAAACTACATCTTATTCTGGAATGTAATGTTCATCATGCATATAGAGAATATAGTCATGCTTGTGGGATATGCATGTTTAATAAGGTTCCTTCTATAAGTATTTCTCATGGGATACATGAGCCCGTGCTCAAACCCCACGGGTGGTATCTTGTATGCAATTAAATAACAGTGTGTTTATTTACACTAAGAGGGATCACACTCTCAGAGTGTTTAAGCATATAATATTTTCATATTTTGATAAAAGATGCTCACTATTTTACTAGTATTGAATGTTGTTTTTGTAACATTATAAACATGATAGAAAAGATAAACTAAACTTTATGTGTTTCTCATACAATGAAGAAAAAATTCAGCCTTGACAGAGAGAGATATGTTTTGTGTTGATGACAGTATTGTCATGATTGAAAACATCAAGTGGAGTTCAGTTATGTGCAAAAGATAGCCATGGAGGAAGCCCGAGTTTATCTTGCAAACAAAAACACTGAAAAAATTGTACATGTTCAAAGTTCACTTCCAGATTTACCATAATAGCCATGTGGGTGTTCCTATTTTGTTTCTATTCATCAATAAACAATGAGCGGTAATGAAGAAAATGGCAGCAGACAAAACAAACTCAATCAAAGCTCAAAGTAAATTAATAGTTCATGCTACAGAGATGGAGTCGAAACAAGAAGTAAGAAAGAGAAACCTTAGTTTGTTGCTGAAGGATGTAAGTCTTTTTAAGAGCTCATAAAAAATTAAGTTACTAGAACCCGAGTTCTTTAAATTTATAAAAAAGAGTTGAACTTGCTACAATAGAATGCATTTATTTCATGTAGAAGTTGCAGAGGATGTGAGGTTAACTTATCTGGAGGAGAAACAAAAAGAAGGCCGAGTTTGAAATGTAGAAGAGATGCCAAGTGTCATGGGTAGAGGCCAGCAAAAGAAATGGAGCCCCGAGCTCTATATGTTCCAACAGAGAAATTCACAGCCACTGCAAGATTCATTCATAGTTCACCATAAACTGGGAATGAGTCTGAAGTTGTGGCTGAAATACGCCAAGTTTTGAGACCGAATTCCATGGGTAACTCCACATCTTTGAACCACAGTTCAGACTTAGTCCAAGCTTATGGTGGTTGATTCGAAACCTATCAAATCCAAGCCTGAATTCAAAGCATACATCCAGTGCTATATGTTCTAGCATTAAAACCTCAAGAGCCCGAGCTATAAAAACTATTTCTCATGTGTTTCTATGCAATAAAAGCCACTGGTGTTAACTCATTGTTTACAGAGCCCGAGTTCGAGCAAACAAAACCCCAAAATCCAGCATATTTGAAGAGAAAATCCATAGAAGGTGCCATATGTTATGGAAAATGAATCTCAAACTCAGGATTTCCCACAAAGATCGAGAAGCCTGAACTTCCTTACATAGTCAAGATGCAGATACAACACCATTGATCATGACTTCCAAAGTTCCAGATTCAACCAAGCATGGTGGCACCATACAGAAAACCCTAAGTGTAATGAGATTAATAAACACTATGCAATGTGTCTTACCCAATTTTTGAATCCACTAACAAATGGAGTTAATGCATTGTCAGTTCACAGTGCCTCAACATTCCCCAAAATAGTGTCATAACAGTACTTTTCTACCATGAAGATAACAAGGTACCTTTTCAGTGGGTGTGATCATGTCAGCTATGAGCTATAGTTGAGCATGGAGTTAAGGTTATCTTAAGTTAGCTATACTATCATTGGGTTGCTTAGGAGTTAGGGTTTTTTCATACTATGGTGTTGACTTGGGAGTTAGGTTTCCATACTATGGTTTTGGGTTATGTGTTGGGGTTTATGCATTTAGGGGTATGCATATTTCATATATCATGTAGTAAGGTTGGTGAATGTGTAAAAAGATGTATCTTTTATGCACCAACTTTAGGGGCCATGTTTAGGGCTAGACTTAGGGCTTGATTTAGGGCACTTATTAGGCCTTAGGTTGGATGATTTTCTATTTTGAAGGACTTTTGGAGGGATATGATTTTTGAAATTGAGCCATATGGGCTATATAGTGGACCTTTCACTTTGGATTTAGGGGTTGCAAGCTTTGGAGAGAGGGATAAAAGTTAATTAATTTTTCCTTGATGCCTTGGAAATCCTTTTGTACCCACTTTGTTGGATTTTGAGAAGAAATAAAGCATATGATTCATTGCCTTACATATTTTTAAACTTAAAAATCCTATTTTCATCCTTCTTTGCAAGTGTTTACTTAATTGATATCCAAGAGAAGTGAGTGTATCCATATTCCTCCTCAAGGTGATCAACAATTCAAATCCTTGTAAGAAATATGTATGTTTGTTGACTGGTCAAGCTATTTGTGGTTCAACCCTAGTAGTGAGATTTGTTCTAGCCCATATGTTGAGCAGAGATATTAAGTATCAAGCCTTTGATATATGAGTAGGAATTATAGGTTTATCTCTCAAAAAAATTTTGAACCCATTTTTGGTGTATCACCTCATCTTTACTTCCAGTTTTTGTTTCAAAATCTTCCTTCTTCCCTTTTCTCATTAAGTTATCAATCAGGAGGTGATATCTCATATCAAATTGGTAACTAGCCTACAATCCGGAGACTCCTTCTTAATCATAGTCCACCCACAACTAGAGAAGGTTTCCATTGTTAGGATAGAGTACTATCAAAGCCCCAATGCCTGAGTTGGGGTGGTAATTCTAAACCTCAATAGATATTAAGGGATACAATTCATATATATTTTATTTTACACTTTATTATCGATTTCTCCAAGCCACTTGTTTGAAGAGAAAATGTGATTGAAAAATCATTCAAATACATCCACTTTATTAAATTTATATTTTATCAAATCATTCAATTAATGAATATAAAAAAATTTAAAAAATACAAATCAAACTAAAATAAAGTATTATAGTCATCATCAACGCATGTATTAAACGGGAGATCCATAATTGGAAATTAAGGTATATTCTCCATCAAATATGGATACTACTAGACACATTCTTAGACCTTTCCATTTCACATACCCTACGAGAAGGTAACGCCGTGGTTGATTACCTCTCCAATCTAGGATGTGACAGACTCATGCTCAAAAATACAATCCCACAAGATTTCATTACTCACAACATTGAACTGCAAAGGCTGGTTTCATATGACATGTACTCAAATAAGGAGATAGGATGATCCCATATTGATGTCAAATCTAGGAGTTAACAGAATAGGACAATGACGTTTCAAACATCCTCCAGTGATGATTTCTACATACGGTAATTATACTAGGGAACAAAGTATATAAAGATCAGTATCAATTCACACTATGTGTGACAACTTACAAGGGTATACTGGCTCTTAGCGTGTCACATGGCTTAATGAAAATTAAAGATCTTTGCGCAAGAGAAAATCAATTCGATAGTGAAAATACACCTCTCATGTGTCCTTTGGCCACACGGTGTCTCCAAAATGGATTTTGATATTACATTCAAATCTCACAAGCATGAAAACAAAAGATTCAAGGTATGAAGGAATTAATGCAGGGATAGGAACAAGATTTGGCATTATGTTAGCGATTATGTATTTGCAACATATCTTTTCAGATTTATTGCGTAATGAGGGTATTTGAATTTGCTGAGAGAAAAATAGAGTAGCTTTCGACTCCAAGTGAACATCACAGCATAGCATTTTCTCCCATCTTGTTTGATGTCGTTAGTTATAGGAGATTTTCCAAGATGTAATTCATGCATTTTACTACACGAGGAATTGCTACCAGGTAATTACATAATATTTCTCCTTCCTGATGAAACAAAGAGAGATCTCCTAGCTCGGGTGGATGACTTTCAACTTGATGAAATGTTCATTTGTCACACGTCATTGATTTACAGAGCCATACGTTGGGTCATTGGAGAGCACATTCTCGCTCCAAGATCAAAACAGGTTCTATTTCCACCCCAAGCTGTCTCAATATTCCTTTCAAACGCAATGGACATGCTTTAGTCTATAGATTTATTGTTGTTAATTGCTCAGAAGGTAATTCGCTCGCATTTTATCAGAGATGATCGGTTAACATTAGCAATTCATGAATACAACTTGTGGTCTGGATGTGCACTAGTAGGTAGGTTTTTTTCTCATCATCAATTGCTTATGAAACATGAATGTATGCTAACATATGATAACATTAAGAAGGCATTAGAGAAGTAGAGCTTTCACATTGTGAAGAACACTTTGCAGGTTGTGGCTAGGGTTTTGGGTAAGGAACAAAAATAAAATATCAAACGCATAGTCTCAACTATGCTCGACATCCTAGGATCTCCCGATGTCTCACTGCAAACTCTCAATCAGGCGCTGGCACAAACATCTAATTCAAGGGACTTTGTTCTTCCACCCAATGTCTCGGATCTCAACTTGCCTTCAGATTTGGGATCACATCCAAACGCGAAATATGTTATGTATGGAGTTTTGCAAGTGTAGAACACTGATGTTCTGGATGGTTGGGTCACTAAAATCCATATTGCACCTCTAGCTGGTTTGGGTAACACATGGAATAATCAAGGTGTTCTCCAGCATGCAGATTTTGATGTAATGTAAGAATAGTGGTGACATGACTGGGTAGTGATTTAGGGAAATGAATTTTGACTTGTAATCGAATGTGATTTTGGTCTTTTTTGACATATTATGATGTTTATGAGGCTAGCTCCCCTCTATTTTGTAATAGATTAGTGTTCAAAGTTTAAATGTATAATCATAATTTGAATAGGTGATGATTATGGGTTTTCTTGTTGATTCTTTCACAGTTGAACCTTCGAATCTGTTTTGAAATAATATTATATATAGTGGCTAGTCCACTTTTGTCTTATAAAAAAAGTATTATAGAGTAATGTGAAAAGCCAAATATATGATTTTTTAATAAATATTTGACATCATAATATATTTTCAAGTAATTTAGTTATATTTATATTTCTAACAATTTTATAATGAACATGAAACAAAATATTTGTATAGAAAAGTCAAAAAATAAAGAAAGCAAATAAATATCCAAATCAGTAACCTTTGATAAAGTAACTCACTCCTATTTTTAATATGTATTTTATTAAGAGTTTATGATTTAATATATTATTTAAAAATATATATATATCTAAACTTTTTAACCCAAAAGAAATTACGTAAATTGATACAAGAAAATAAGCTTATAAAATCTTTTAAATCTTTGTCAACATACAAATATTAAACATCCCTAATTAATATGATAACCTTTCATTATATGAAAATGTAATAATTAAGTAATCTATAATTGCTGAATACCATCAATTCAAACCTAGAAAAGGTCAAAGCGACAATGAAATCCACATGAAATTCTAGTTTAATGTTTGGTTCAAGAAAACTTGGTGATCTTGAAGATCACCAAAGCCCATTTGTCACCACTTGAATTTCTGATTGTTGAATCCATCAATGTTTTACTTTGAACATCAACATCACCCTTTCCATTGAATTCCAACATTGACCTATTCAGACACTTCCACCCCGTCCTCTATTTCTATTGTAAAGAATATAGACTGAATCTGTATTCTAGAAACTTACATAGAGATGCTTTGTTTCAGCAATGAAATTAAATCAAGAGACCCCAAAACAAGGGAGAGCATAAACAAAGAATAAAGATGGAGATATGCAAGCTTCTTCTTGCTTCTATTAACTGGAAATAACGTCTACAACTAAAATAAAATTGCAGCTATTTGGGGCTGCATACAAAATTCAATGAGCTTCTCAAAACTCTTACAAAATGTCTGGAACAATCACTACTCAACAAGATAATTAAAAATAATTGCTGCTGCAATAAAAACAAGTCTCTGATAAAACAAAGCACTTACAAACAATATATTTTATCCTGCTGCAAATAAACTTACTTCTTACATGTTTGTTGAAAGAATAAAGATATTAATTTCTTTATAAATTAGATTTAAAGTTATTGCTAAAAAGTCTTCAAAAAATCTGATTTACACTTATCAGCAATAAAATGAGGAAAATTAAAAGTCAACAAAAGAGGCTCAAGACAATCAGATTTTATTCTGAAAATCCAACATCTATATATATATGATATACTTACTTTCTCCATACACATTCCCGAATAAACATATTCACCCAACTTTTCTTTCTTCATTTGTCAATGGGATACTTTTTTGGTTACTTAAGATCCATTCAAACATAGTATGGCGAAATCAATGCTTCTGAAAATTATGATAATGGTTCTTCTATTCAACATTATGTATTCACTAGTTGTATCTGCTCGATCAATCCTCAAGGAAAAAGTGAATACAAGTAGAGGCATTGATAATCTTCTTGAAATCGTGGAGATGTTAGCATTGTGCACTAACTGTGCAAGCAACATTAAAGATCCCAATTGCTGCAAAAGATAAAAGAAGGATGCATAGAACTATTTTGGATCCAATGCACATAATTAAGATTTTCCACCATGGAAACTCTCGGCAAGCTTTTCCATTATTTTAATCTTTTCTTATCCACGGTGGGAGGGAGAAATCTGATGTAACTGTCTTTTCACAAGATGTGGGCAATCAAATTTTGGAAAATGGAAGAGATTTATGGTATTTGTCCTATGTAATGTTTACAGTTTGCCCCAGAAGCATTTTTTGATGAATAGTGCCTTTTCTATTAAAAAATATTAAAGTTACATATCCACAAAAAAGGGGCCGGGGGATATAGAAATCACCCCGCGGAGTTCACATGGCAAAGCTGAAAACAAAGACTATTCATAAAAAAAAACATAAAGCTATCAGGCAGCAAGAGCAGTAGCAGAAGGCGGAGGATCTTTATCATCTAATCCCCACGCCTTAGTGGGATTGACAGGAGGGTCAGGAAGCGACCAACCATCATCATCTTCTTTTTCTTTTTCTTTTTCATCTTCCCTGGGTGGGGAGATAGCAAGAGCCAAGTGGGGAAACTTGGAAGAGGTGGCAGGAGGCCAATCCCAACCACAGTGAGCACCAGGAGCATTAGGAGGGGCAAACTGCACCGGAGCCGGCACCCACGTGGAAGGCTGAGGAGGCAGAGAAGCCGAGCGGCGCCACCATCCGTCCCCACCACCTCTTGGAGAGTGGTGACGAGGAGCCTGGGACCGAGGAGTGTGCGAGCGGTGTTATTGAAGAACTGCGCCCGTGGTGGCAGCCTCTGGGAGGCGTACCCTCGGTAGAAAGGGCATCCGGAGGCACCCAAGCAATAGTGCAGGGAGCGTTGCCCCAATGATTGAGCAGCTCCTGCAGGTGAGCAACTTCCAGAGCCACTTTATTTGCTTTCACCTGAATCTGCATCATAACATTATTACATATACAAGCTTTGTTAAACAAAGCAACATTCATATCAAGAGAGCTGTGAGAGAAAATGACAACATTTCTATCTTTCCAAATATTAAACAAAATCTCCATCCTGAAAGTATGCTAAATCTGGGTAAACTTGGAGGGGAGTCTAGGAGAATCTCCTAAGACAATCATATGCCAAGAAAAAGGCTCGGGCCGAAAGGGCTTAAAAAAATCATGTATCCACTGCCAATACTGTTGAGCTCTCCT
>MU225546.1:997665-1007727 GCA_018584345.1 Thuja plicata
AGAATCTCCTAAGACAATCATATGCCAAGAAAAAGGCTCGGGCCGAAAGGGCTTAAAAAAATCATGTATCCACTGCCAATACTGTTGAGCTCTCCTACAGAACCAGAAGATGTGCAAAAAGGTCTCAAGGTGACCGCAAAAAAGGACATCGAGGGTCATGAACCCCCAGATGTATGAGCCTAGGGCCGACTGGGAGATCTTGAAACAAAAGACACCAAGCAAAAAGATCCATCTTGGGCTCCGTAATGGTAGTCCAGATGGTGTGAAAGTGAGAGCTCCAGTGGGAAGTGGCCGAATGAAGATGCCATCTCTGGTTAAGGATATCCACCATCGGAAGATGCGGAGATAACCACCTATAACCAAGTCTTGGTTTTTAATTGCTGAAAGGTGTGGCAGGATACCATTTCCAATCCTTCCACCAAGGCCTAGTAGCCTGAATGCCAATCTTATGAAGCAGATTGGTAGGAATAGCCGAGATCAAAAGATCAAAAGTCTGGCGATCAGAACGAGCCAGCCGAAATTGAACCTGCATATTCTCCCAAGATCGGAGCCCCATAGAGACTCTAGAAAAAAGATCTTTGGGAGTCCGAATGCCACGTTTGAAAAAATGCAGAGCACAGGCCCCTTGAGTTTTGACCAAGGGTATACCCTGTATGGAAAATAGAGGAGACCACCAGAGGCTCTGCTAATTGAAAGAGAGCCCATTACGGAAAGCATCCCCATCCCATCGAATCCAGGTCTTAATAGCTTCCCAAGATTTCCAAATACTCTTGATGATGAAGGTACCCTAGATTTGAATAGGTTCTCTCATTGTGAGCAAGGTCTGGAGGCCAATGCCTTTCCAAGCTAGCCTGTGAACTAGAAATCCAGTGGAGATGCAATGTCTGAAAAGAATTTTCCATGCCTCATCACCAATGAGAACTCGGATAATCCACTTCATACAAAGAGTGAGCCCTTGCTTCTGAGTGGAAAGAAGGCCCAGGCCTCTAGAATCACGAGGGAGGCAACAGTACTCCCAGGCAACCCGATGAAATCCGTGGCCATCTGCACTAGAGGCCCAAAGAAAGTCTCTGAGAAGATGCTCAAGCTTGAGATAAGAGGCCTTAGAGGGGGCCCAACAAGAGGAATAATAAACATGGGTCGCAGCCAGCACTTTGGAACAAATCTGGAATTTCCTCACAAGAGAGAGCGGCTTGCAAATCTAATAATGCAATTTTTTCTCAATTTTAGCAAGCAAAACATTCCATAATTCCACAGAAGAGCCATGAAAGGAAAAAGGAATGCCCAGGAAGAAAAATACTTCTCCATGTTGCACCCATTTCCAGCTGAAACTAGTAAGCCAAGGTGGGGCTGGAAGAAAAAGACTGTCTGAAACACAGAGTTTTACACCATTGAATGGCTGATCCAGAGGCTTGACAAAAGGTGTCCAGGCAGTACTGCAAGGCATTGGAAATGTTCTCCTTGTCTTCAATAAGAGTGAGAAAGGAGTCATCAAAAAAATGGCCATTAACCAACTGGGAGGAAGAATCAGGAAGGGAAATGCCCCAAACTAGGCCAGCGGAAACAGAGTTGGCAAGCAAATACCCAAACCCTTCTGCAGCAAGCACATATAAAGTAGGAGCTAGCGGGCAACCTTTCCAAATGGATCTGAAAATCCCAAAGGTGTCAGATTGGGTTCCATTGATGGTAATGCAAGAAGAAGCATCTCCAAATAGCATTTCCACAGATTGCAAGAAGTGAGGGCCAAATCCCAGAGCCTGAAGCATAGCAAGAATGAAGGGCCATTCAATGCGATCATAGGCTTTAGCAAAGTCAATTTTGAGGAACAGAGTAGCCTATTTAGATTGACGAGCCCATTCCATCCCTTCCCAAATAGCAATGATGTTATCAAGAATATACCTGGACTTAATAAAGCCAGTTTGCTCAGGACGAACAATAAGGGGAAGGAGATGTCTGATCTTGAGGGCTAAAGCTTTGGCAATGATCTTGTAGGAGACATTCAACAGAGTGATGGGCCTCAAATTATAGATATCGTCTAGATCACCAGTCTTAGGTATGAATTTTATATTACCTTTGTTAATTATGTTACCCAAACTTTTATTGTGAAAAGCTTTGAGGTAAACTTTGTGCAAGTTAGGACCCACAGCATCCCAGAGGTGCTTGTAGAATTCACAGGGGAAGCCATCGCATCCTGGAGATTTATCATTGGCCATAGAGAAGGCTGCCTCCTTGAGGTCTAAGATGGTAATCATTTGCTCACAGAAGGCATGCTGCTCGACCGCTAGGCGGTTTGGAGTAACAACAACACAAGCCTTGAGAGCTTCATCCCGAGCAGCTGAATTGCCCTGAGAAGCAAAGACTTGCTCATAGTACTGGACAGGCCTGAAGAATGGCCGGAAGCTCAGTAAGGGTCTCAGATCCTTGGTAGATCTTTTGAATACCAACATTAGTATGACAAACTTTGAGAGCCTGGAAAAACTCCTTGGAGGCTCTGTCGCCCACCTCCAACCAATGGAGGCGGGCTTTGATTTGAGCACCACGGGCAGCATAGGCATCAGCAACTTGTTTCTTATGGTGAAGCTAGGCAAGCATAAGCTAGAGATTTTTATCGAAGGGGTTCAACATAAGCACTTCAGCAGTGCTACACAGAGCCTTAGTGTTAGCTTCATAAGCACACTTTCTGTAGCAGGCTAACCGACGACAATAAATGTGAAGAAACCTCGTAGTGTGGGTAATGGCATCATTCCACCACTGAATCCAACCAGTATCACTGTGGGGCTGAGGAGCTAAATTCCAAACTTGAAGAATGTGGGCTATAGTGGAATTGTGCGTCAGCACAGACATGTTAAGGAAAAATTGCGTCTGAGCAGCTCTCCTGGCGCAGGACTACCAAGTAATAGAAAAGTAAATGGGGAAGTGATCTGACAAGGTAACATCTGTTAGAGGAATGACAGGTAGGCCTCGATCTTAAGAAAATGAGAAAAATGATTGAGCCATTATCATAGCACGATCCAGTCTCTTAAATATGCAGTTAGAGCCAACTCTAAAATTGGACCAAGTATGCCAGACCCCACCCTATTGGCGGTGGTTAGCATTGGGATCAAAAAGGCCCAATTTATTGTGCATGTGATACCAGGCTTCTCTCTCCCCAACTGTCCAACGAAAAGGCAAAGTTCCCTCCTTGTTAGAGGCCAGCTCAACCATGTTAAAGTCCCCACACATAATCCAAGTAGCTGGAGGCAAGTTGTCTGCCAGCCAGACCCATAATAGAGATCTTTCAACAACATCATTGGGGGCGTAAACATTCATTACACCAAAAGAATGATTATGCAGAGATACCAAAATCCAGGTCACACGTTGCATCAGGTCAGACCCATGCGCAATAATAGAAGAATGAAGGCGAGGTGCCAGAATAGTAATGACACCGCCTTTGCCAGCTTCATGCTGAGAAGAAAAGACAATGCCGTCCGGCCATATGACACGACAGGCAGAGTTCAGCAAAAACCCAAAAATTTTAACTTCTTGTAAACAAAGCATGTCCAGATTCTGAAGTCTGCGATGAGTATCATGAACATAGTACTTTCTGGAGAGGTCAGTTAGACCTCGCACATTCCAAGACAAAAAAATCATAAAAACTCTTGCATGGCTTCCTCATTCCCAAGAGAGGAGAAGCTATTTTGCAAGTAGGCTGGGACAGAACCAAAGCTGGGGAGAAATTCTCCAGACGAGGTGAACCGTCGTTTATCTGGGTCATCCGTGTGACCATCAGGACTGCGAGACCTACACATAGCCCTGGAAGTAGGCAAAGAAGCCGCTGGTGGCGCCAACACCACTTCTGGAGTGGATGGCTTTGCAGCTGAACTCTTCCCCTGTGAAATAGGGTTTGAAACATTGGGCACCACTGCTGGTGCTTTAGCTGGCGGGGAATGACCAACGGGCGCATCCGGAGATGACAACACAGTAGCAAAGGCTGGTGGTGTCTTAGGGCCTGAGGCATTCCAGCCTTTACGTGTAACTGTAGTCCATTCTTCTTTTTTTCCAGCATCGATGGCTTTGACCGACACATCTTTAGACGTAGGTTTCACCCGAGGGGTAGCCAGCAGGCAATCTTTGATCTTGTGTTCTGCCGATTGACACCGATAACAGGTGTTGGGCATATTCAAATAAATAACCTTTAGAGAGATGGTGAGGGCACCAATCTAAATTTCAATAGTGTCCTTGAGGTCCCTGGAAAGGTCAACCTCAACACAGACCCGCTTCTGGGGACGTTTTTAACCGCGGACCCTGGACTGTTAGGTCCTCCCTGTTAGTTTTTCAGAAATGGTCTCCAGAAGCATTTTGAGAAATGTGTACTGTAAATTTTCTTCAGAATTATTAAAAATATAGCATTCCATTTACTCGTATCCAAAAGTTCCATTTTCGACCCTATTGAAAGCAAGTATTAGCTATTATGGACTTTATCCTGATTGCCAATAATATGTATCATGCTCACTCAGCAGTGCCACATTATTTGCTGAAGTAACCATTTTTAAGCACAACGATCGCCACTAAAAAAGAATGATGCCTGTCATTCTTCTTCAATTATTCCACTGTTTTGAAATAAAAATATGTCTCTAGTATTCTTAGAACGAATTCACATTTTTTTTTTGTTGCTATTTGACAGCTTTCCAGCCCATCATTTATTCGCTTCATGTTGTTATTAACGGTCTCATATATGCAAGTTTTGTAAATCAAGGTGTTTTGAGAGTGGTTCTTTGATTATTCCTCACCAATTTCAAAAATATGATTATGTTATAGTTTTATAGAGTGTTAACATATGATAAATACTATTAGGATTGTATTGACTACAAATGTTTGATACAATCTCTATGATTTGTTTTGCGATCTTATAGTAACTAATAGCACATCATGTGATACTTTTTATTCATTAAAAAAATATTCTTTAATAACTTATTTATATTTAGAATTGTTTATTCATTTCATTGATTATTAGCATTATTTCAGTTATTGAAAGGAAATTCAAGAGCATGGAATAAAAAATAAATCTAAGTAAGTTTATTGATTGAAGTAATGTTACTATTCACGATGAAAAACTTGACAAATCAATCACCCAAACGAAAGTTAAGACGAGCTTTTCAAAGGGGAAAAACAAAGAAAAAATCCTTATGTATTATGAATAAAGGCAAAGCCTAAAGAGAAAAAAAGAAAGAGGAGAGAAGAAGCATCTCTTAAATAGAGATGAGGAGAGAAGATATATAGTAACTCCCATGTCTATGAATTCTACCATTGACAATATATGTGTGCAATGTGTCACCATCATCATAACAAGGATATACTAATATTCTTTAATAAAGAAATAAAAATAAATGACATGTTCTCACACATGTATAAGTGAACAAATTACATGTAGAAATTCCAAAGGAATGTCCTAAACTAAATAGAACCAAGGAAATATTAATATTCTAAAGGACACACTAAAAGTCAAGTGTTGAAACTATTGTAAAATTTATTATATTAAGGACTACAATAAGCGATAAAAATATCTAAATGAAGATTCAAAGTTGAGAGCCTCAAATGAAGACATTGTTAATGTGTTTAATTGTGAGGGATTTTCATAAATACTCTTTAGCATCATGATTAGCTCTCTATCTTTCAAGAAAACATTCCGTGATTGGGTGAGTCAAGATAATACACCTTGACCTTTTATTGTCATGTTTCTTTAACTTACAATATATACACTAAAAAATATCTATTTTTACATGGCTCTCAAAAATGAAATAAGACACATTTATGGGAAAGAATAATACAAAAACCTCTCTATAAAATATCAACTATTGTCAGTGGCTCTAGTGTCCAAACCTATAAACTTATGAGATGAATCACATGTACAATTGAAATAGAAAATTTTATAGTGGCAAAGAATAGTAGTTCTTGTAAAATTTAATATCGACCATATTGTATTTTCAATCCTATTACTATGAGTAAAAAACCGCGATTCTTAGTCTTAAAATTATATATATGAATTTTATAATTTCTTAAATGAATAAGTTTGTCAAAGTAATATATTTGAGTGTAGAAAATTGAAGGAAAAACCTATAATTTAAAAATTTTATTATAATAAATTTTAAGAATTTTTTTAATGATTTTTAAGAAAATTAATTTTACCAAATTTTGAATTCTTATGGAGAAAATTGAACAAGACTTAGGTTCCAATTATAGCTAAGAATTGTTTGACAATTGTTCTAATTTTATCTCAAAAACTATCTTGATATATAAAAACAAAGAAACAATATAGAAGGTAAAAAAGGAACAAAAATATCATATAATAAAGCATTTTCATATATACATCTTTATTATAAACATTCATTCGTATAGTATTTGATGAGACCAAAATGAACATAAACACATAATTATACTTCATTATGCTCAATAATATCAAACTAAAATAAAGTAAGTTAAATCAAACTCTATTGAACTAAATAGTTTTGAAACGATATAATATTATTCAACATAAAATATCATATATCTATATTATAATTTAATAAATTAATTAATTAATCATTCAATAATTATCAAACAATTATATCCAATAGTTCATGTTCAATTATAATTACGGTTAAAATAATGTTAGTGTTAGGTTTCACATATTCTATAAATTATAGTTAAATTTAGGTTAGGTTTTAGTTAGGTTTATAGATAGCTTAATTTCATGGTTAGGGTTTAATTGGTGTTAAAATTTACTTAAGGTTATAGTGCATAATATGGAAAACTAAGAATTAACTAAGGTTAAGGTCGAATTAAGGTTAGGGTTACTCAAATGTATATGAATGGGATCTTAGCTTGGAATGCAAACTAAGATCTCAAATTTTCATTACATGTCATTTGAGAATCACAGTTAGGTTCAGCTGCAAGCTTAATAGGACAGTTAAGCATTTGTGAATTATGATTTTGTAGTGTGAAAATTGTATCTCTTTACAACTACACACTCTATTTGGATCTCTACTCTTATGTGCTCTTTTTGATATTATTTGAATCTTTTTTTGGTTGTATCCTACCCCATTGTTAAACCTCTAACTCAACAAAATATTAATTATTGCCCTGCAATTTCATACCTAGGGAAGTTTTATCCTTAGATTAATTGAACAAAATTTATATGCAGAATCCTTAGTGTTGAACTAAGAATTACAATCAACGAAGATAGAAACAAACTTTCCTACTCTGACCTCTCACCAAATTTTTTTTGAACTACAGTTGGAACCTCCCCCCAACATCTCTATCCGATCACATGATTTGTGTGATGCCTCAATCTGGTTAGAATCTTCTTTGATCACTTGTAGCGAAGGAATTGTCTCATCGAACAATATCAATGAGGCTTCTTACAGAAACTCTTTGTCTTTCAGGCTGGAAAATAATGCCAGTCTGAAGACTGGAGATGCGAGAAACAAAGGGATAAAAAATGACTACAAGGGGGCTCTTGTTGAACCCACATAAATGAACCTAGAATCTCTGCTAGTTTAATTCACCAAAATTAAAGAAGGGACAAATATTAGCCTGTGAGATAATCTCATGGATAAAATAGCTTCTTCCCTACACCTTTCTCTAGTGGGAAGATTCTTCTCCTTCACGCTATTGATTGACATGGTTAGAAGATGGGTTGTTGCTAAATGGAATCTCAAAGGGAGTGTGGATATCTTAGCAATACCGACTGGTCTATTCTTGTTTAAGTTTAATGTGGAAGAAAATTTGGTTTATGTCCTCTCTAGCTCCTGGGCATATGGAAAACATGTTCTGACCCTATGTAAATGGAGATTGGGATTTGATTATTTTGCAGAGCTTAATTGGATAGTCATTCTCTGGGTTACGTTAACTAGCCTCCCTCTTGAGTTTTTGGATGGTCATACCTTCCATTGGATTGGAAACTCCTTTTGCTTCTATGTCATGGTTGATTCGATTACATTAAAAAAGTCCAAGTTAGCCTTTTCCCTCTTATGTGTTAATATTTCTATTAATAAAGATCTCCCCAACTTTGTCACTCTTAAATCTAAATGAGGGAAATGGGCTCAACCCACTATGTATAAAAATACTATGCTTTACTATTAAAGATGTTCTAAAGAGGGTCATACAATTGTTTACTGTGAAGCTCAAGCCCCAAAAGAACTCAAACTCAAGGGGAACGATGGCATCCCTCAAGCCTCATCTTCTAGGAAAACCCGTCTAGCTGTTGGGCCCATTATTAATCATAAGGATGCCCCAACTGATGCACTCCTTGGTGGTCCCTCCTCCCCCACTCGTGCAACGCAAATATCTCCTCCTATTAGGATGAAGGACCACCCCTTCATTGAGGGCATTATAGATCTTATGAATACCCCATACAATCAAAAGAATAATGTTTGTTCTGAAACCCTGAGGCCCTTGCCTTGTCCGGAGGAAGGTGAAATCCCACCAGTTAAAAATTCAAGTTTTTCCCCAAAAATACTACCTCTTACTCGGTAGATAATGAGATGAAATAGTCTCTCATTCCCAAAAGGGATTAGGTGACTACTATGGGCCCTAAGACCGACCCTAAAGTAGAAATATGTGGAAGAAAAGACAATGTCTGTTAGGATGAAGAAATTAAATATGGAGCTGTTCAATTCTCCCTCCCACACTCTAGGTTTTGCATTGGTTTTGGAATAGATATCGAAGGTAATGGAGAAGACCCCTATGAGTAGGGCTACACCATCGAGAAAAATTAAGGAAGATAATGAGGAGTAGAAGATTCATAAGAGAAAAACAAGAACCATAAAAGTAGATGTGGGTATTGATACAAAACCTGGAAGGCCTTCTGATAGAGTGCTGAGACAGAAAGCTATGGCTATTAATATTGCAAGTGGTTGGAAAATAACCCTGGATGGTAAAACTAGAGTTAAAAAATGAAATTCCTATCATGGAATATCATGGGACTGAATAAACCCCAGAAATAATTCTCTATTAAGAAATATATTCTAGTTTTAAAGGTGGAAATTTGCTTGTTGCATGAGGTGAAGATGACTTACCATAAGTTTTTCTTGATTGCTGATAAACTATGGCCTAGAGATGCTTGATATTATGTGGAAGATTTAGGTGCCTTAGGAGGTATTTCTACTCCATGGAACCCTAGTAAGCTCCATGGTGATATCTTTTTTTTTCCCAGAACTACTTGGCTATGCCCCAAATATTGGATAAGGTAATTCTTACTGATATTCATTAAACATTTATGTCTTAAATACTAGATTAGGCAAATTGGAGGATCAATATTCTATCTTCATTCTTGTGGGTGATTTTAATTCCACATTTTACCCTTGAGAAAAATGCGGAGGCCTAACTGATTATACTAACAATATGGGGGACCTGGAAAATTTAATTAATAAGATTGGGTTGTTTGATATTGATCACTTGGACCAACAATCAAAAGGGGAATTACCTTATTCATTTCAGACATGATAGATATTTTATGTTCTTAGGTTGGGATATTGGATAAAAATCTTCCCTAAGATCCCTCCCAATAACCCCTTCAGATCATAGTCCACTCTTACTTCACTTGGTGGATAAACCTATCTTGGGGCCAATTCCTTCTAGATACAATATAAAGTGGGCCTCACACCTAATTTTAGAGAGTTAGTTAGGAGGTGGTGGGCATCTCCTATAAAGGGAACTGCCATGTTTATAATTAAGGAGAAGCTGAATATTATTAGAAGGGAGGCCAAAGGTTCGAACAACTCAACCTTTTAGGATATCTTTAGGAAAAAGAAAGGTCTAAATTATATAATTGAACAAATACAAAATGAAATTGCGGATGGAGACCCGCCACATTCCCTCCTCATTGAGGAAGAAGGAGTAGAAGGACAACCTATGCAAGGAAGATTTTTTTGGAAGCAAAGATCTAGAATAAAATGACTAAAGGAGTGCGAAAGAAATTATGCTTTCTTCCATAGCACAATCTGTGAGCATAAAAGGAGAAATACTATCAAGTATATGCATGATGAGAATGGGCAAGATGTTAGAAATTAAGCACAATTGGGCCAAACTATTGCTAAATTTTTT
>MU225546.1:1008863-1021317 GCA_018584345.1 Thuja plicata
GCATAAGCCTTTGTTCACAGATCCATTCAAGATCCAAAATATGGAATAATTTCCTTAAATGTAAACCTATTATTAAGGGAAGCTTGAGGTGTCAGATCAGGAATGGAAGGAGAATTAGATTCTAGGACGATACTTGGCTTGATAAAAAACCTTTGGCAAACAATAACTTTGGGAAAATTATGAATATCCTTCAAATTAGGGTTGGTATGCTAGTTTCTAATGATATTTTTACTTAGGGGGGAAAATGGAAGGATATGACTATGATTATTATTGGTCACCCTGATCTTCTGCCCGTGGACAAGGAGTTTCAACCCCTTCTCAATAATTTGCACCTTATCCTCTCAAACTATGAAGACATATTTTTTTGGGAGGGAACCCAATCTGGGGATTTCTCTATGAAATTGGCTTATAGATAAATATTGAATTACAATGGGGACTTGGATATTTGGAAAAAAGTGTGGAATCCACAACTGTTACCAAAAGTACATTTTTTCTTGTGGGTTCTTATGCATGGAAGTGCTCTGACACAAGATAATCTAAGGAGAAGAGGATTACAATTTCCAAACGTATGTGTCCTTTGTAAAATGGAAGAGGAAACTATAAACCATCTTTTCATCCATTGTTCCTTTGCTATGGTTTTTTGGCAGAAGACCTTACAGAAGTTTGACCTTCAATGGATCTTCAATAATGAAATCCACTAGTTTGTAGAAGGATGGAAACAACTCTCCCATAATCCATTCAATAAACAACTATGGAAGCAATTTTCCCTACATATTTGCTGGAGTGTATTGAAGGAAAAAAATAATAGGATCTTCAAAGGCTTCGAAAGCATGTCAGATATTGTGTTGAACAACTACTGTGAGTTTCTCATTTAGGAGATCTCAATTAATAAATGTAAAACCCCCTCCAACGCTCTAAATCCCATTGATGGATGTATTGGTAACCAATAGAAAATGCCTCTAGATTTTTAAAATGATAGTACAAAGAAGCTCAAAAGGAAGAGAAAAAAATGGATTACTCTAAGCCCATCATAGAAAAAGTTGAATTTTGATTGCACTTCTAATAATGTCTGCAAAGCAGGAGGTGGAGTGAGAAGTGACCACTAGGGGAAATTGATTACTGCCTATGTGGGGAGACTGAAAAACCATACAGTAAATCAGGTTGAGGCATTGGCTATTCTTTGGGGTCTGAAGTTCTCCCTTGCTATAGGAATCAAGGAGGTCAAAATAGAAGGTGACTCTAAAATTATTATGGAGGCACTCAGTGGTATATGTGTTGTGGGCTTGAAGATGGAAATCATCTTAAGAGACATTTGTATGCTCATTTCCAACATGTACAATTTTAGTATCAAGCACACATACAAAGAAGTTAATGTTTTTGTTGATTCTATGACTGTGTTTGGAATACTATAGGACAACATTAGATTCTAGAGGATTATTCATCTAAGATGTCAGAGGACACTAGGGCGATCCTAAATAAGGAAATACTATAATCTAATATCAATAATTATATTAAGATCATAGTGGCCAAATAATAATTACAAGTATCTGGTGGGGAAACATTTTTTAATTAGGTTTATTTATTACACTTTAATATGGATGATGGCCATTGGTTTTACTAATGGTTTTTACCTTTTATGTCCTCTATATTTTTATGGAAATGCAAGCTCGCACGTGAGTCATTTATTCTTGAATTTTGGTGAGATTGGTTATACATGCCAAATAATTATTACACAACTTATTATAGAGGGTTTCATTTGGATGTTGTGGGTTTGCTTTTGTATTGAGCTGGATAAAACTGATGACTTCAAAAATAACCATGTGTTTTGGTTTGTATGCATAAAGAGAAGAATTGACAATTTCATGGAGAACATGACTGGCTTCAATGAGAGGCTGTCAAACCAATTTTTTTCATCATGGATGGATCAATGAGTCACTGTTGGGGGAATTTATTTTGCGATTAATGAAGAAGTCATCGCTCAAGCAACGTGCTTTTCTATGGAAGGCCAAAAATGGAAGAAGCAGAGTCAAATTTCTAACACTACTAGCATGAACCAATTCTTTTGTGGTGATGAGAAACCTATGAAATTTCATGGTGGGTTTAACCATGAGGAACTCCTAAAGCCATCAGACTAGTGCTGCTATGTCATTATGAAATAATTCATGCTAGATGGATGGTAAGGAGTTTATTATTAATACCACCTTCAGTTTCTCAATCATTTTAGGAATAGGGATTTGATTTCCATTCCTTTTTTTCTATTACATTCCATGCATTCAAATTTTAAATATATAGTGGAGGCTAAGAAGTAGGGACAATATTTAACCATCCTGCACGAAGGGCTAATCTACAGAATTTACAAATTTCACCTTGCCCTCTTTACTCTCCACAACATTTCAATTCAAAATGTGCAAGATTCTTAGCCCCAACCCTTGGCCACTACTAACCCTAAACCCGGTTACTCAAAAAAATTTAAATTTAAAAAGCCCATTGTTAAGGCTAAACCTTACACGTCAAATGCTAATAATCCCCATAAAACCCATGCGAATCATAAGGGAAAGAAACATGTTAGTTCCCCTACTAAAAATAAACCCACTGAGCCAAGAAAGCCTAAGTTTAATATCTAGCAGATTTAATCTAATGTTCAGATTACAGATGAAGCTAATACCCCCCACCATTCCTCTAGGTTTGCTACCGAACCCTCTTGAAAGGATAAAAACCTCAAGGATCCTTGTTTATTTAAGACCAATGCCAACTCTGCTAGCTTGGATGAGAAGGATAACTCCCCTAGAAAAATCATTTCCTCTCTAACTGTCATTGCTTCCTCACTCCAGACTAGTAGCTCCACCCTTGTGTCTGAAAGCCTAAACACCTATGTTAAACTTATTGTGAACCCTTATGTCTAGCCCAACTATCCCTCCCAAACCCTGGGGATAAAAAATAATACGATTATTCAAGAGGCCAGTAGTATTTATGAGGAAGATGAAAATAAGATGATAAACATGGAAAAGAGAGTGGATGGTCTTGAGGAGAAGTTTAAAGAATTTTTTAGCAACGTTGATGCCATGGAACGTAAGATGTAGGAGATAACCAATTTTTTGTTAGAGGTAATGCACAGTCCTGCCACATCTCTCTTCTTGCTACATGAGGAGGCTAACAAAAAGAAGCTAGACAATGAGGATGATTACAAGGACATGTTCAAGTTTCTTTCAGAAGATTAGGCCAAGATGTTATTGTCCAAACCCAATTATGCTAAGAAGAATTAGTCATGGTTTTTCTCTAATTTTTTGGCATTACGGGTGGCCCAAGTGGCCCTAGTACTCATATTTTTAGTTAAATTTTTAGTTGGTTTAACATGTACTCTTATTTCCATATGTGACAATCTAAAACTCACTTTAATATTTTGGTCAACTAGCGTAGCCTAGGTGGTTTAATTTATGTCTATGGTTTTTGATAGAGGAAAGATGTAGGTAGTTGTTCCTTTGTTGTATTTCTTCTTACAAATGCTTTTCTACTGATAATCTGTTGTGACTATATATGGGCCAACCCCTAGTTTTGATTTCTTTTTATGTCAAAAATAAAAGTTATATGCATTAGTAAGAAGTAAAAATTAAATTTATAAAAAATGTATTTCAAAGATATTTATTTTTACCTTTGCTTACCCTCTCTTAAATAATTTTTCTCTACACTTAATGAATTTTATTTTATAATTTTTTTAGTTAAAGTAATATTCAGTATGAACATCATACAACTCCACGCTTTGAGAATATCAGTAGAAGATGGAATGACAAATTTATGAGACTATATCGAAATGTAACTCACGTTGAAAATATTGACATGGTTAGATCTTGTTCTTATAATTTCCCTGGGTAATTACTAAATCTATTCATGATTTTTTCAGAGACAACAAAATGACTGAATTGGAATTTTAGCATTCTCATAAATTATCGAGAGGTGCCAATATATTCCAAGTTGGGGTGCCCTATTTTGAAAATTAGTTCATCAGGAATTATTGGGAACATAAATTTCAATAAATGTGGACTTCTTGAAATGTTGGATTTTCATAATCAAATCTAATTTCTTTGAGCCTCTTTCTTTGACTTGTAAATTTAATTCTCTTCTGTTTATTGTTGATAAGAGTAAATAAGATTTGTTTGAAAACTTTTAGAAGATAACTTTAACTCTGGTTCTATGTAGACTTTGAAAGATAAGTTCAAATCAGATTTCTCAAATCTAACTCTGTCTTTGGACAGCAATACTCTATAAAGAAAACAATGTTTTTATTATTCCAAAGATATTTAAGAAGTAGTTTATTTTGTATGCAAAAGAAAATAGATTGTTTTTTTAAGTGATCTATTTTATTAGAGAAGTTTATTGCAATAATAGTTGTAAATTGATTATCTTGTTAAGCAGTGATTTCTTCAGATAATTTGTATGCAACCCCAATAGCTACAATTTTATTTTGGTTATTGTAGAAGTTATTTTTAGATTAATAGAAGCAAGAGAAGCTTGCATATCTCCATCTTTCTATTTGTGTTTATGCTCTACCTTGTTTTGGGGATTTTAGTTATTTACTGATTACATAGCATTCTGTGCGAGTATTTTCCAAAATATAGAGTGATTCTATATTCTTTACATGGTATCAAACGTGATTAGCCCTCAATCCCTATGAGTTTGGGAATTTTTTTTTTCTATGTATTTGAATTCTTACACATGAGACATCGCTAGAGATGTAGGAAAGAATTGGCAGCAACCTCCATCTTTCAATGGACAAAATTATGATGTTTGGGCAAAAACGATGAAGACCGTAATGGTTGCATATGATTTACGGGAGCTAATGGTCAATGGTTTTGTGGATGTGACTAACCCATATTTTTTTTCTACCCTCACAAACAATCAAAAGACTCAGTTGAAGGATTCAAGGAGGAAAGATGCAAAAGGTTTTAGCTTGATTGAAATAGCCTTGACAGAGGCAATCTTTCCTAGAATAGCAGTTGCTGATTATTCTAAAGAAGCTTTGGATATTCCCTACACAAGCTTTAAAGGGACTGAAAAAGTTTGTTTGGTGAAGCTCCAAATGCTTCAAAGAGAGTTGGAGACTCTTCTCATGAAGGACAGTGAGTCAATTTTAGATTTTAGCTCAAGACTCTCTGGTTTGATAAGTCAGTTGAGAACTAATGGAGAAAGTATGGAGGACCAAAGAATTGTAGAGAAAATTTTGAGAGGTCTGGCTTCAAGATTTGATACAATAGTTATTTCCATTAGAGAGGCAAAGGATCTCTCAACATTGATTGTTGATGAGTTAATGGGTTCTCTTCAAACCCATGAGAAGCACCTTAATAGGTCTGCAAATTCTTCCCAAGAGAAAGCTTTAAGAGCTCAATCTAATGCAAGAGGCAGAGGAAGAGGAAGAAATGATTCTGGATGAGGCTCAAGAGGCAGAGGTCATGGCAACTCGAGACAAGAAAATGCTAGAGGAGAAAGATTAGGATGAGCAGGCACCAATGAGGGAGCTAGTAGATCTCAGAATAATTCTAGAGGAGGCAAGAAGAACAATAGTTGGAACACAAGCAATATTGAGTACTATTATTGACATAAATTTGAGCACTATGCAAGTGAATGCTAGAAAAAGGAAGGTGAACAGTCAAAGAAAAGTGCAAATGTTGCTGATGTGAAAGTGGGAGATGGAAATAATCCCACATCCTTCATCATGTTCAATATTGGTGAAGAAGGAAGCCTTGAAGTCTCATATTCAGACAACGGTTACAGCAACCACATGAGTTGTAATGAATTTATTTTCTCTTTCATTGATAAAAATATAAAGTCTAAAATTAGAATGGGCAATAATGGAATTGTTACAGTTGTGGGCACAAGATCTATTATGATCCACACCAAGCAAGGTGAGAAACAAAAAAATTAGAATGTTTATTTTTCCCCTGGCATAAAACGCAATTTGATGAGTGTTGGACAGCTCACTCAAAATGGATATAAAGTGATGATCAAGATTGACCAATGCATCATTTATGAGAAGGATGGGAGTAATAAAAATTTTACAGCAGTCCAAATGACAAAGAATCAAATGTTTCCATTGAAGGTAGAGATGTGTTTCTCTTCATAGTTAGCAGCTGGACCTCTCAAGCAAGCATGTACAACACTATAACAACAATTAGCCTTCAAGAGCATGATTGAAGATCCCTCCAAGATATGGCATTTAAGGTATGGACATGTGGGCTATGCTAGTTTATATAAAAGAGTGCCAAGAAAAGAAAGGTAGATGATTTTCTATAAAAGAGTTTAGTAGCAAGTGTGAGGCTTGTATTTTGGGTAAGCAACATAGGCTGCCTTTTATTTCTAGTAACTCTACAAGGGAAGGTTCACCATTATAGCTGGTGCATATTGATTTAGTTGGCCCTATGCAAATTACTTCCATTGGGGGGAGTACTTATTTTATGACCTTCATAGATGATTTCAGTTGTAGAACATGGGTATATTTTATGAAAAATAAATCTGAGAGCTTTGATAAGTTTTTAGAATTTAAAGCCCAGGATGAAAAAGAAAGTGGAAAGTATGTTAAATTCCTAAGATCAGATAGAGGGGGGGAATATACCTGTAATATTTTTGTCAATTTTTGTAGGAAAAATGGCATAAAGAAGTATCTAACAACCAGTTATACTCCGCAACAAAATGGAGTGGATAAAAGAAAGAATAGGACCATTGTTGAGATGGCAAGGAGCATGATGTAAGCAAAAGGACTCCCAATTGAATATTTGGGAGAAGGTGTAGCAACAACTATCTATTTGATAATTATAAGTTCTAATATGTGACAAGATTCCATTTGAAGCATGGGAAAAGCATAGATGGATGGTTGAACACTTAAGAGTATTTGGGTGTGTAGCATATGCACACATGCCAAAGGAGCAAAGGAAAAAAGTTGGATGAAAAGGGTGTGAAGTTTATCTTTGTGGGATACAATATTGATTCAAAGACATATAGATTGTAAAACCCAGTCACTAAAAAGATCAACGTTTCAAGGGACATGGATTCATTGAGAATGAACCATGGGATAGCTCTTTGGACATGTCATCAAGAACTTCAAGTAAAGTGCATATTATTACTGAAGATGATGAGTTTAATGATAAACAAGATGACACAAAAATAGACATAGAAGGCTTCAGATGGGTCCTAACAGGCCCAACACAAAACATCAATAGCAATACTAAGAGTTCTAAGAAATACCAAGAGTTGAAGGGAGATATACCAAGATGAAAGGTATGAAAATGAATTTGATGAAAACCAAAATTTTGCATTATTTTCTCATAGTGATCCAATTTATTTTGAGGATGTTGTAAAAGAAGAAAAATGGTGTGATGCCATGAATGAGGAAATAGATGGAATAAAAGAAATGAAACTTGGGAGATAACTAATTTACCTCCTAACAGTAAATTAATTGGACTTAAATGGGTTTTCAAGACCAATAGCAATGCTGAACGAAAAATAGATATGCATAAGTCTCGATTGGTTGTCAAGGGGTACAAACAGTAGTTTGGTAGAGCCTATGATGAAACCTATGCCCCAGTTGCAAGAATAGAAACCATGGGTGCTTTCATAGCAATTGCAACCCAACACAAATGGAAGGTATATCAAATGGATGTTAAATACGCCTTCTTGAATGGAGTATTGAAAGAAGGGGTTTATGTGGAGCAGCCACCTAGTTATGAATTTTTGGGTCATGAAGGTAAAGTGTATAGGCTGAAGAAGGATCTTTATGGGCTTAAGAAATCTCTATGAGCATGGTATAAAGGGATTGACTCATATTTGATGAGCAATGGCTTTTTGCAAATGATACGGTGATCCCACTCTTTACATCAAGGCAGATAATGGTAATATTTTAATTTTTGTCTTGTACATGTTGATGATTTAGTCTTTACTAGGGATGATGATTTCCTCATCGTTGACTTTAAAGAGGCCATGAAAAGAGAGATTGAAATGTCAGACTTAGGTCTCTTAAGATATTTTATAGGCATAGAAGTAAAACAAATGAATGATATTATTTTCATCTCTCAAGAAATATATGTGAATTGGATTTTGGAAAGATTTAGAATGCAGAGTCGCAAGGCTGCCCCAACTGTTAGTAATAACTAAGAGGGGGGGGGGGTGAATTAGTGGCCTCAAAAATTTATCCTTTAAACTTTAATCTACTAATCAATACATCTCAGATTATTAAGTCCCTACAAGATGTATGCCTTGAAATACTTGAAATAATTAACTGTTTGTCGGTTTACCTTCTCTGTCCTTATTCTCCTTGATTAATGATAAGAAGTAAAACTTATTTATTGAATCTTAGTAAATATGCAGAGTAAACCAATCAATCCAGAAATGCATATGTGATAAACCATACACACATAACACATGGATTTTTAATGTGGAAACCCTGTTAAGGGAAAAACCACTGGGACCAGTACCCCAAATTTTCACTCTTCCAAAGTGAGCCCTATTAGGAGCCAACCCTTTTAAAGGTTACAAACACACGGTTAAGTGTGACCTTGTTAGAGGATTTTTGTACATAGGTTGTCACTTAGTATCTGGCATCTACGCTACAATCGTTGAATCAGCCTTTAGACTGTCAATAGGCTTTAGGCTAATCTTACTACCATCCTTGAATCAACCTCCTTCTTAGACTGTAAATAGGCTCTAGGTAAGACCGATGCTACTATCATGAATCAACCTTTTTATTAATCTATTAGGATATACCTCAATTATTGAAGATGGTTAAGTCCTGCTTTGTTAAGAGACTTAATGCTTCAATGGTTAAACTGAAACACAATGGCCTGTTTCTAATGCAACTTTGAATTGCATATATTCAGGTCTATTTACGTATAATACCTCCCTGATCAATGTATCAATTAAATTCCTTTTTGCTTCACACTTTCTGCTCAGTGATGTTGTGCTTCACTGTTCGTCGGTGTCTGCAGAATTCTTTAGCTCTCCCTTAGCTTGATTAATCAGGACTGTATGAAGTTCATCCTTCACCAGTTTCTCTTCAGCATCTTCTTTCAATTCACTCCCTCGTGTATGTGATTGCTTTTGGAAATGAATTATGCTTGTCTCTTATATAGACATGATATTCCTTTATTTATTATTCTTGATTCTTGATTCTTGGCATGAAAAACAATCCAGCCAATTTGATTTACGACTTTAACTCCTGATTTATCTTATAGTTATCTTCTTTCCAACTGTATAAATCAATGCTTAACTGTGGTTGAATAAAACAAATAAAAAATTAGTTAAGTCTATCTTTAAGCTCTGTTGGCTAGATATTTTGTCATTTTTTGATCTCTCTATTCTATTGGTCAATTTTGCAGTTCGTCATCAGTGACAACTGTCAGTTCTATCGGTGTAACTTCAGTTAGCTTCAGGATCTCCATCCGTCAGGAATCATTGGATCTTTCTTGTTGGGCAAAATTGTCTTCTTGTTCTTCGGGCATCACTGTGTTCTTGTTCGTCAGGCATCAGTGTGACTTTATCTCTGTCTTTACCGATGGTGTGCACTCCGTCAGTGTGGTCTGTCACTTAGTGAATACTTGACTTTTATGCATTGCTAAAAGCATAACCTCTATTCCATTGATTCTCTAAAGCCTTTGGAATTATGTATATGACCATACAGATGATATCAAGTTGACATAAATGACAATACAAACCACTAACTGGTTTAATGTTTTGCATCATCTTCAACTTAACATTATCAAACATTCAATCAGTTATATGTCATCAATATCTCCCTTTGGCATTGATGCCAACATGCTATGTTATCACACTATACTATTTCTGATACAAAATGAAATACAATTGTTGAGATTTTATCAAATTACCAAACAGTTTGCTTTGATAACTGATAAAAATGTCTGACCGCCGGTAAGCTCTGTGTTAGCTTAGATTTGATTCTTGTAGCTTTCTTTGTTTGTGTCAATTTCTCTCTTTTGACTTTTCTACTCCTTGATGACACTATCTTTTATTTGCAACTTTTTAAACAAATTCTATCCCTATGGATATGATCTCTCCCTATTTGGATTAATCTAATAATGAATAGTTTCTAATGATAACATGGATACATTATCTACCTTTGACAATAATTCCAAACAAATATTTGTCAAATATTTGACATTCTGTCAAACAATTTCTTCTATCCATAATATATTCCTTGAATTTCCCTTATCCATCATCAATATAAAAATATGTTCTTGTGCTCGATTCTGGTATATACCTTTCTATATATAGATGTAGCTTTTGTTGGAGATTTGATTCTGAGAGTTGATTGCTTGTATGTTTGTCATTGATGACAACATATAATACACAGTAGTAATTCTGTATGAACTTATCTGAATGATGACATGAAGACTTGCGTGGATAGATACATGTTTTTGACATGTTTGTTATGTTATGTTCATACATATAGACCCAGATATGATGTTTCAGTAAAGTTATGCAATTCTGTTATTAGCAGTTACAGTTCTGGAAGTATAACGGTTTAGGGCCGACGTATATGACATGTTTCATGAGTTGTGCCTATCTTCAGGATATGTGTGTGTATATTCATGATTAATTATGAGTTGATGATATAAATCCAAAGGTGCCAAACGTGTTTCAGGATGATTTCAAAGTTATGGTTAATTTGGTGAGGCCGACTCAGTGAAGCGTCGCATCTGTTCAACATTGACTTGTGCAGACTTAATATTGTTTGCATGCTTAGTTAAGCTGACTAAGATATTGATGAAGTATTTCTAAGAGCCGACATGACCATCTAATTTGGAGAAGATACTTATAGTAGTTCAATTATGATACGCTAAGTGTGAATGATATAAAAAGTGAAGAAAGATGTACAGAGCAGTTTATCAAAGTTGGTTCATTCATCAAGGGTCTATGTGAAGAAGAAGTGAAAGATTGTAATACACTGGAACTAATCAAGACAGCAGTTCTACTCTATAGTTCATCATCAGATATAGTACATATTTTTTATTCAGAAGGTTGTAGCCTTCACCATCAAGCAGTGAGCTTTTGGATAGTGAGTCCACCACCCCTAACAGGGTCCGACCCTTAACTAGGTCACTATACTTATTGCATTGTATTGTACAAATCCTAACAGGGTTGAAATATCTTCTAACAGGGATTACTACAAACAAGTATAGTTTATTGTGGGTGCTAATCCCCACTGGGGTTTTTACCATTTGGTTTCCTCGTAATCAAATTGTGTGTTGAGTACTGTGTTATCTGATTATGCATTTACTTTGTTGTATTCTAAAGTTAAAGAAGTAAAAGAACTGAAGTAACTGATAATTGATTCACCCCCCCTTCTTAGTTATCCTTTGGGACTATTCTAACAATTGGTATCAGATCCAAGTGACTTGGAGAAGAAGCCTAACAACTTAAGGTAGATCAAATGTCTTACTTTATAAAAGAAAGCCCTAAGTTTGATGGAGAGAATTATTTGGATTGGAAAAACAAAATGATAACACATCTACAGTGTATTGGCTTTGTGATCTTTGAAATTGCCACACGAGAGGTTGTAATTCCATCTCTGAAAGACCTTGCAAAGGATGATGCTACCAATAGACAAAAGGACATATTTACACATAATGCAATTACCAAAGAAGCCCTAATCAGCGCCTTATCTGATAGTGAATTTTTTGAAATCAAGAAAATTGACAAAGCATATACCATATGGAAGTATTTAGAAGACATGTTTGAAGGAGATGTTCAAGAAAAGAATGCACACAGGAAGACATGGAAGAAGAAAATACAACAGCCTTGAGATGTTACCTGAAGAGAAAATTAGAGCTTACAATCAGAGGATAAATGAAGCAGTATCCAGAATCAGGAACAATGGTGGTGAAATATCAGAAGAAGATATAATGGACAAGTTGTTAACTACTTTGACATCAGACTATGAAAACAAGATCAGTATTCTAGAGGAAACTATGCAATTCTCACAAAAATTCAAGAGAGAGACTCTAATCAGAAAAATCTCTATATTTGAGATATCAAGATTGAAGACTAAACCTAAAAGTGAAACAGTTTTCAAAGCCACGGTCCATGGTAAGAAATCCTTACACATTCCTAGTCACAATGAGAAATAAGAAGTTGATGAAGAACTTGAAGAAATCATAGCTATGATTGCTAGAAGAGAAAAGAAAGGAAAAGGTAAATATGAAGGACAAGTTCCATTCAAATGTTTTTCTTGTAATAAGATAGGTCACTTTGCATCTAAATGTCCCACAAGAGTCATGAAGTTCAGATTTGATTACAAACCCAAATATAAGAAGGAATGTTATCATTCTGAAGAAGGTGTAACCGATGAAGATTCAGGAGAAGATGAAATTGGATTCATTGCCCTTAGAGATATGGAAAGGTTTCTTGAGGAAATGGACATTGCAGATGAAAAGGAAGAACAAGAGCTAGCCCT
>MU225546.1:1030977-1052112 GCA_018584345.1 Thuja plicata
TCTAAAGTGAGCCCTATTAGGAGCCAACCCTGTTAAAGGTTACAAACACATGGTTAAGTGCGACCTTGTTAGAGGATTTTTATACATAGGTTGTCACTTAGTATCTAGCATCTACGCTACCATCCTTAAATCAACCTTTAGATTGTCAATAGGCTTTACACTAATCTCACTACCATCCTTGAATCAGCCTCCTTCTTAGATTATCAAGAGGCTTTAGGTAAGACCGATGCTACTATCATGAATTAACCTTTTTGGTAATCTGTTAGAATATACCTCAATTATAGAAGATGGTTAAGTCCTACTCTTTTAAGAGACTTAATGCTTAAATGGTTAAACTGAAACACAGTGACCTATTTCTACTACAAATTTGAATTGCAGATATTCAGATCTATTTACAAACAATACCTCTTTGATCAATGTATCAATTCAATTCCTTTGTGCTTCAAACTTTCTTCTCTGTGATGTTGTGCTTCACTATTCGTCGGTGTCTGCAGAATTCTTTAGCTCTCCCTTAGCTTGGTTGATTAGGACTATATGAAGTTCATCCTCCACCAATTTCTCTTCAGCATCTTCTTTTAATTCACTCCCCCGTGTATCTATTTGCTTTTGGAAATTAATTATGCTTGTCTCTTATATATACACGATATTCATTTATTTCTGATTCTTGATTCTTGATTCTTGGTGTGAAAAACAATCCATCCAATTTGATTTACGGCTTTAACTCCTTATTTATCTCATAGTTATCTTCTTGCCAACTGTATAAATCAATTTCTTAATTGTGGTCAAATAAAATAAATAAAAAAATTAGCTAAGTCTATCTTTAAGCTCTGCCAGCTAGATATTTTGTCATTTTCTAATCTCTCTGTTATGTCGGTCAATTCTGTAGTTCATCATCAGTGACAAATGCTAGTTCCGTTAGTGTAACTTCAATTAGCTTCAAGATCTCCATCCATTGGGCATCATTGGATCTTGTGTGTTAGAAAACAATATCTTCTTGTTCGTCGGGCATCACTGTGTTCTTGTTCATCGGGCATCAGTATGACTTTATCTTTGTCTTTACTGATGGTGTGCACTCCGTCGGTGTGGTCTGTCACTTAGTGAATACTTGAATTTTATGCATTGTTGAAAGAATAACCTCTGTTCCATTGATTCTCTAAAGTCTTTGGCATTATGTATATGACCATACAGATGATATCAAGTTGACATCAATGACAATACAAACCACTAACTAGTTTAATGTTTTGCATCATCTTCAACTTAACATTATCATACATTCAATCAGTTACATGTCATCACCAACATCGACTACAATAGGTCTAAAGATAAACAAGAAATATTACAACAACAATATGAATCCAAATTTATAGAAAAATTTGGTTGGAAGTTTAATGTATTTGACAACAACTAGACAAGACATAACTCATGCAGTAAGTTTGATTTCCAGAGTTATGAAAACTCGAAAGGAATCCCATTGGAAAGAAGGAAAGAGAATTCTAAGGTATGTGAATGGCACCAAAGGATATGGTATTTTGTATACTATAGAAAATGATTCTGGGCTAATTAGTTAAATGGATAGTGATTGGGCAGGGAGTTTGGATGATAGGAAGAGCACTTCTAGATATGTCTTTCACATGGGTTCAGGTGTAATCTCATGGACTTCTAAGAAGCAACCCATAGTTTCTTAATCTACCGTAGAGGCTGAGTATATAGCAAAAAATGGAGCAGCATGTCATGCTATTTGGATAAGAAGGATCATGGAAGATTTTAAGGAAGAACAAGAGGATGGAACCACAATATTTTGTTGCAATATTTCCTCAATAGCCTTGTCAAAAATCCTCTATTTCATGGAAGAGCAAAACACATTGAAATCATGTATCATTTTATCAGAGAATTAGTTGAGAATGGTGAAATAAAAATGGAGTTTTGCAGGTCTCAGCATCACCTAGTAGACATTTTGACCAAGCCATTGGACATTGTAAGTTTTGAGCACCTAAGGAGAAATATGGGCGTAGTTCATTTGGATCATGAATGATATTTTTTGTCGGCTCAAGACAATGGGTGAGTGTTAGATTTTAAAAATTAAATCTTATTGCCTTGAGCCTCTTTCTTTGACTTCTAAATTTAATTCTCCTCTATTTATTGCTGATAAGAGTAAATCAGATTTTTTTTGAAGACTTCTAGAAGATAACTTTAAATCTGGTTTTATGTAGACTTGGAAAGATAAGTTCAAATCATATTTCTCAAATCTTATTCTGTGTTTGGACAACAATACTCTATAAAGAAAAGAATGTTTTAATTCTTCCATAGATATGTAATAAATAGTTTATTTTGTATGAAGCAAAAAATAGATTGGTTTTTGTAAGTGCTCTATTTTATCAAAGAAGTTTATTGCAACAACAGTTGTAAATTGATTATCTTGTTAAGTAGCGATTGCTTCAGAAAATTCCTATACAGTCCCAATAGCTACAAATTTATTTTGGTTATTATAGAAGTTATTTTCATATTAATAGAAGCAAGAGAAGCTTGCATATTTCCATCTTTTTGTTTGTGTTTATGCTCTGCCCTGTTTTGGGGATTTTAGTTATTTTCTAATTATAGAGCATAATGTGTGAGTAGTTTCTAGAATATAGAGTGATTATATATTCTTTACATGAAAGTCATCATTAATATAGTCAAGAAGGAAAACATGGTTATAGGACAGCGGATAAAGAGATCAAATGGGAAGAAGAGGTAGAAATTATGTGGCCAAATGGATCTTAAATGTCACCTTCTACTTGCAGAAGTTTTGTATCTAGAGTACCCCTAAATGTTACACTTTCTAGATTTATAAACAATACTAAAATTTGAAAAGTTCTTTCAAGGATATATTTTTTAGAGCTTTGGAAACACTTCATGGTCATTAAAATCCAGACAAAACATGGTATATTTTTGACAAATTACATTAATTTATAACTCTTCACCTATTATATATATCAACACTTTATGTTTTAGACACATAACTTTTGCAAAAAGTCAGTTGAAATGTTGAATGTAGCATTCATGAATTATATTTAAGATTTGATTGACAGCAAGTGTATGTAGCCTTGTATTATCATTTTCCACAATTGGGATCTTCAATGTTTCTTGTACAGTTAGACCCCGATGCTAACATCTTGACAACTTCAACTATACTATCAATTAACTTATTTCCCTTCATGCCGACAAATGTAATCACTTTTTTCTTCAGAATTGGTCAAATAGATACAACGAGGCAAACCAAAATGTTGAACACGAGCAACATTTCCATGTAATTTTGAGAATTATTTATCTCACCATAGTAACTATAGAAAGAATGTAAAGAGAATGAATGTGAAGAAAGGAAAACTTGGAAAATATCTTGATGATAGAGAGAAAATATGGGGAATTCATATGAATAAAGGAAGTATATCATAGTTATATAGCAAGTATGTAGGGTTTGAATTGGTCTATTTTGAAATTTGGGGGTGATATTCAAAGAAAAACAAATGGTCGTGTTCTATTAAACATGGTACTTTTAGGGTCTTCAAACCTTGTTTTATTTCAAGATGTAGCCAAGAGTAGTAGATTTATCCTAAACCAAACATTAATGCATGTTTTGTGTCAGTGTAATGGTTCATCGGTAGGCAGATAGAGGTTGGGAGGTACTGGGAGGGAGAGTAAACCCAAAAAGGAAGAAAATATTTTTTCAAATATCGAGGGACAGGTTATACGTAGGATTTGAATTTAATATAGAAGGTAATTGCTTATTTAGTAGCAATAATTTATAAGGAATAAATTATTGAAAGAAGATTTGTGTTTTGAAATTGTTTGAAATTCATTCTCTTTAATTTTGGTGTTTGATGTTATAGTCTTAAATTGAAAGATGTAAGTCAGCTCAAAACTAAAGTAATGGCAATATGACATTGCATGAAAATTTTCAAATGTAATTTAGTCCTATTAATACTAAATAACAATATTTTTTGTTGCTAATTATGTTTATTATTATAAAAAAATCTAGTAGATGCAAGTAGTTAAATTGTGTGTTGTAAACATTAGATGGCTTAAAGTAGTGTAATAGGTAGCATAGAATGAATGTATCTATCCTTTCAACTTGGAGATTAGAGTCGGTCTTGCAATGTAAAATTGGTTGGATATTGTTAAATGTTTTTAATGTCATAAAAAAGAAAGTTCTTAGTTTTGATTGCTTATGTTTAATATAAATTACAATATGTAATGGGTTGTATTATTATTTAAGCATATGTGTTTTTCTATTTGTGTTGGTTCCACTAATAATAGTGTAAGACATATACCTTAAAGCATGGTAATAGGAAGTGAATAATTATTGGTTTATCCTTTTAAGTCATGGATTACATATGGGCTTGCAAGGCAAATTTGGTTGGATATTGTGATGAAAATAGTTAGTTTGAATTAATTTATTTTAAGTATAGATGAAAATATGCTGTCCATTATATTATTATTTAAGCCTATTTTTTGTGTTGCATCGAGTAATAATGGCATAATACCTATAGTTGTTTTAAAAAGTTGTGTAAAATATTATGCATTCAATTGGAAAAATTGTGGGCAATGTATTATAAAAAATTAAAGTGTTATTATGGTGTAGGAGGTTAAAGAGAATTAGTTATAGTTTATTGTTAATAATAAATTACATTGGTTAGTGTTGTGTGTCAACTCATTAAATAACTTAAAAATGAATTAGATGCAAGTGCTTGCTCTTTAAATTAGTTTTTGATTGAGGTTAAAATAGTTTTTGAAGGGAACAGTAACCTTGTACAAAAGAAGCTAAAGATAAAAAAGAAAAACCATTACATAAAGTGAGACATACAGCAAAGAGAAACATGTGGGGGTAAAAGATAGAAAAAATAAGAACCCTCCAGCATTACAACCAACCAAAAAATGAAACCCAGAAAAAAAAAAAAAAACCGGCTACAAAGCATAGTTAGTTCTATTTTTCCACCATTTGAGTAGAGTCACCCATCACATATTTATACTTTTCAATAGCCTCTCTAAGATCTTTAATTTCCTTTAAGCTACCCAATTTCACCTTTTTGGAACTCGTCCTAGTATGAGTCCCTGGGCTAGCAATGCTAGAGTCAATAGCAGTATCATTATTCACTATGATAGAAATAGTGTTCCCATCTAGCACCGAGAGAAGCATCCTTAAGTTGCTATTAGTCACCTTCATGACTTCATAGTTGTTTTTCATCATAGGGATGAGAGTATTTTCAATACTCCGAATGCGAATTTCTATCGTACGCTAGCATAAATTAACAACTTCATTAATTCTAAGTTCAAGCTTCTCCAACATTCTTTTATCCATTTCTTCCTCTTGAGTTTCATTATTCTTAGTAGCCTTATTCACATGTTCAACCAACAGAATAGAAATCTTATTAACACTATCCTGGAGATCACCATACCGACCATTGATATCTCTTATTTCATCCAGAAGGCAAGAGTTTAGCTGATAATCCATCTCAGCCTGCTCTTTGACTACCTGCATAAACCTTGTAGGTTCTTGGATTTTCTCTATCTCATTTACATTACTGCCACCAGCTTTCTTATTATCTTTTTGGTTATTCCCTTCCACTTTATTATCCTCTAATTTTTCTGAGGTCTCCCTAGAATGCTTACCCTCGTTAGACTTAGACTCTACATAATTTACCAGAATAGGAGTGGTGATAGGGTTGGCCTTCTCTATATTTTTCATACTGCACTCGCTATTCTTCTTCTCAAAGGATTTAGTTCGCACCTCACCTTGGGTTTTAGGCTCCTCCAGGTTTTTTTTTCCTTCCTGACCTTTTGTTTCCTTGTCTTCAAAGCTGCCTTTGCTGTCGTTGTCCATCTCCTCAGAGGAGCTAGTAATTTCCTGCTCAAGGGATTTAGTATCCTCCCCTGTTTCCATATATGTTTCCTCTAAGATGAAATTGGCCACCTCGCCCTTATCACCTCTATCTACCTTCCCCTTAGCCTCTGATTCATTGTCTGTGTTCATTCCATCATCCTCTATGAGGATCTTAGCAGGGTCAGCCCCAACATTGCTTGTTTTCCCCTTTCTCTTTTTTCCTAGAGTGTTACTATCATTCGCCATAGGTCCTTTTCCCTTCTTTCCCCTGTTCGAGCCTCCGGCCTAGGATTTATCCTGCAACTTAAACTTTGTATATTCGTAGATCAAAAAAATAAGCCCATCATGGAGAATAGGCTTCTGGACATTCTTTTTGTGTTCCATAATGTTGTTACTCAAAGATTTGAGAAGAAAATAGGGAAAAGAGATTTTCCTATTGTATCTGAAATGATTAACCAACATGAAATGGAAATTATAAACCCTAGTGTACTGACCCTCAAGGGTAAACAACTGCATTAAAGCTTTAACCACTTTAGCCCAAAAGAGCTTCATATGGCATCGCAAGCCATAATCACCCTTCTATTTTACAAGTACATCTCTTTCCTCATGGGTCTTAGGGTACATTCTAGTAGAACTTTTAGCCATAACCCCACTTCTATAATATTTCAGATCAGACATTTTCAGACCGCTTATTTCAAAAATGATTTTCTCAGACATGAAGAAAGTCTAACCACAGATAGTCACCTTGCCATTGTCCTAGCTGTCTACAAACTCCTTTGAGATATCCTTATCGTAACCATGGAGTCACTCCATATAATCCATGACCCCACCTTCCTTGTGTCTCTTCCAAACCTCAGCCTCTTTTTTTCCATTTGTAGACAGAGGATTCTTCCCATTTCAACTTTCCTCCCATTTTAGCATTAACCCAGAAAATAGAAAAACACAAAGAAAGAGTGTGCTGAGAGCTGTGTGAGCATATAATAGGGAAATGATGCCTTTTTTAAAGAAATGATAAAATCTATCTCATAAATTTTATAATTTTAATGCACTTGTTGTCATGCATACAAGGCTCAAAATTGAGGCAACTCTGATTACTATCCTTTCTTGTCATCATAAAAAGTAATATTTCCTGGTTTGTGGTGGATTTGATTGTACCTTAGTAGATTTAGGATATCAATTTTTTTAATCCTTGGTTTCCTTGCCGATTTTTGATGTCAGCACTTAAAACGCCCTCATTTGGCAGGTTGTTTTCCTCGCAGTTCAAGTCTCTGAAGGCATGACTGACATGAGTGATCTCAAACCTAGCTAATAGATTTTTTATCTGATCAATGATATGACCTATATTCTAAGAGGGAGGATGAATTCCATTAATACAATTAATTATGTTCATAGAGTCCCCTTCCAAGCACAGTTTAGAACAATTCTGTCTTTTTGCTAATTTACAAGCATAAAGGGTCGCCATAGCTTCAGCCATATGACTTGTTTTAAATCCAGTAGGGACTGCAGAAGCAGCAATACATCTACCTTCAACATTTCTAACAATACACCTACATCCTACAATGCCAGGATTTCCTTTAGCCGCTCCATTGAAATTCACTTATGTCATGCAGGCGGAGGGGAGCTCCAGACAGCAGACTCATTGGAAGAAGGAGATGGCTTTAGCTTAGAATCAAAGTTCCTGTGCTCAATAACATCCTTATTGGGGTTCCCTTCAATTAATTTGGGTTTATATCACAACCAATTTTAGTATTTTCAATAATGCTTCTAATAATTTTGGATCCGACCAAGAAGGGAGTGGAGGTGTTGTTTCAGAAAATCCTATCATTTCTTTCTTTCCA
The DNA here is from genome assembly GCA_018584345.1 of Thuja plicata. Classification (NCBI taxonomy): domain Eukaryota; kingdom Viridiplantae; phylum Streptophyta; class Pinopsida; order Cupressales; family Cupressaceae; genus Thuja; species Thuja plicata. The sequence continues at coordinate 1,038,673 of MU225546.1, forward strand.
GATCCTCCATATGACATGAGGGGCAGTAAAATTCCACACAATTCATCCCAATTGGTGAGGGGTGGGAGATCTCCATTGGTCCAGTGCTACAACAAAAACCTCCAGATATCCCTTGAGAATTGACAATGAAGCAGGAGGTGAAATGACGTCTCAACATCTTTCATACAAAGGTAACATTTGTTGGGGATCATCCAACCTATTTTGGTTAGGTTCTTAGTAGTAAGGATTTTTTCCTATATAAAAATCTAGAAAAAGAAGTTAATTTTGGGAATCAGGGAAGGGTACCAAACCTCATCCCAGTTGGGCTCCTCACCAAGGGGGGAGATCATCAAATAAGCAAAGGCCACTAAGAATTTACCATTTGAATTAGGGGCCCAAACAAGTTCATCTTCACAATTATCTCTAATAACCCAGGGGGCAAGATCCAGGTTAACAAAATTCAAAAGAGGGTCTATGATACTCAGGTTGACCTATTTTTTTTTTCTTTTCAGTAATCAGCAACTTTACACCCAACTCTGAGGGTGCAGATCTCCGCAAAATGAACCATTCTGGGGTATTGGATGAGAGGTTTTTCCTTAAACTAAGGATCCTCCCATAAATTGATTTTCTTCCCATTGCCCACTTTCCACCTAGCTCCTTTAGTTGTAAGAGATCTAACTTTCAAGATGTTGTTCCAAATCACAGATCCATGAGCATAGATAGAAGAGGATAAGAAAGATTCAATAGTGGGAGTGGCGAATAGATATTTAGACTTAAGGATTTTATTCCATCCTTTTTCTTTTCCAAAAGCTCTCCAACACTGCTTAGCTAGGAGAGAAATATTAATGTCCTTAATTTTTCTAATACCAAGGCCCCTATGTTTGATAGGCTTACACACTTTCTCCCAAGCCACCAGGTGGATTCTATTTTTCTCTTCCATTCCAGACCACAAGAATCTTTTCTAGATCTTCTCAATAATAGCTACAATCTTGGACGAGATTTTGAAGAGGCTCAATGCATAAACAGGGAGATTTTGGAGGGAACTCTTGAGCAGAAGGACTTTCCCATAATTTTTGAGGAGGGTAGCTTTCCATCCAGCAAGTTTTTCATTGAACTTATCCACAATCACATTCTAGAAAGAATCTAAAGGTTTCAGACCCATCAGGAGACACAAATAGTTGGAGGGGATGTTTGCAATAATACAACCAAGGATAGCCGCCATTCTCTAGTGACACTCAGGAGTGTTGACAAAAAAGAGGGAAATTTTGTCCTAGTTTATAAGCTGACCAGTAGCCGAGGAATAATTATCTAGAGCCTTCTTGATTGCTTTAGATTATTTAGAAGAGGAGGATCTCATAAGCACTGTATCATCCACAAACTGGTCGTGGGAGCTAGGAGGACAAGAGGATGAAGGGAGAAGCCCCTAAATCAAACCTTCCAGAACCCCTTTAGAGAACATTTGCCCTGGGATTTCAGCCATGATGGTAAAGAGGATGGGGGAAATGGGGTCCCCTTGGTGGAGCCCTCTAGAGGGAAAAAATAGATTAGAATTTGAACCATTCACCAACACTAAAATAGAAGGAGAAGAAATGAGTTGTTGAATAAGACCAACTACTTTCAAAGAGAAGCCAAAGGCAGTTAGAACTTTACAAAGGAATTTTAAATCCACTCTATCATAGGCTTTTGAGAGGTCAACCTTCATTAGGAAACCATCCTCTTTCGAGACCTCTAGTGAGTGAATGTTCTCATGAACAGAAATGCTTGAATCCAGAATTTGACGACCCAGGACAAAACCATTTTGCTGGGGGGAGATAATATCCAGAAGGATCTTCAGAATACAAGCCATGAGGACCTTGGAGATGATTTTATAGAACGCATTACACAAGCTAATGGGTGTAAAGCTATTAGCATTATCCACCCCTAGTCTCTTAGGAATAAGGAAAAGAAAAGTAGAGTTAAATTCCCTCAAGAGGGAACTAGAACCAAAGAATTCTTTCACAACATCCAATATGTCTTTGTCTACAATGTCCCAGAAAGACTGACTGGAAGAAAAAAGGAGGGAACCCATCCAGACCAGGATATTTTTCTCCTTCAAAGGAGAAAACCGTAGCCCTAATTTCTTTAGTCGATGAAATTTTACTTAGCATTTTATTATCTTCTCTTGACATGATACACGGAATCAAATCTAGAAGCAGCTGCTGATTATCCTTGGATAGGTCAGGGCATGCTTTAAGAAGAGACGAAAAATAACCAAATAATTCTTTTTTTATTTCCTCCTCCTTTCTCAGCCTGCCATGAGGCCCATTTATATGCTCAATCCTTTTGGCTGCCTTATGTTTCTCGGCAGTGAAATGAAAGAACCAGATGTTCTTATCCCCCGTGTGGAGCCAAAGAGCTCTGGAACGTTGTCTCCAAAACAAATCCTCCTTAGAAATAATGTTATGATAATTATCTTGAATTTTGTTTGCCTTAATCTTGTCCTCTCCAATCAAACCCTCTAGATCAATAGTTTTTTGGATCTCTTGGAGGTCATCTTGGATCAAGGTTTTAATTTTAAAAATATCCCCAAACTCTTCTTTGTTCCAGACCTTAAATTTGTTCTTAATTATTTTGAATTTTTGAACAACTCTATACATAGTTGTACCTTACACTAATATGTTCCACCAGTCAGCAATGTTTTTAGCAATGTTTGGGTGCTGCATCCACATTTTCTCAAATTTGAAGGGATAATTTCTCTTACCCGAGATAGGATTTGCCTACATAGAAATCGGTGAGTGGTCTGAACCTACCTGGGGAAGAGTAGACAAAGAACAGTCATAGAGGAGAATCCAATCCATAGAAAGTAGGGTCCTATCCAGATGGACTTGGATCAAGTTATCCTTAGTTCTTCTATTAGACCAGGTAAAGCTATCTCCTCTGAGTTCAAGATCCAAGAGAGCTTGATTGTTATAAAATCCATCAGAGCCACCCCACTATCAATCTGAGACATAATACCTCTAGATTTTTTAGAATTGGAAAGAGGGGTATTAAAATCTCCAACCATCATCTAGTAATCATTCTTAAAATTGCTTCTCTCAGATTCCAATCTATGCCAAAATCAATCCCTACCAGTTTTAGTGTTGGGCGCATAAATATTTGAGAGAACCCAAGTGAAACCATCCCTTATAGGATTGAACTGAATAGAAGATATGTTACCTTCTGATTTTATAATTTCTCTTGAAATAGTATTGAGGTTCCAAAAGGAGGCAGTACCTCTAGAGGCCCCCACTGAACTACAACCGGCAACACCATAGTTTTTAAACATTTTTAACTTTTCCACTTTATCTTTAGCCATTTTAGTTTCTTGAATAAGGATGATGTCTTTCTTCTGATCCCTAACTAAATTTCTCAAAACATCCTGTTTGTGAGGGCTATTCAAACCCCTGATATTCCATGAAATAATCTTCATTTATAACTTTTGGGAGCAATCATAGATGGTTCTCTGTCTCCCATCCGCTATACTTTGTCTAGTTTCATGTTCTTGAGTGAATCTATTTTTAGTTCTTCCCCTAGGAGATTTAGGGGTTCCCACATCCACTCTCATAGCTCTAGTAACAACAACTCCTAGGGGCATCCCAAGATTTAGGCTATTTTGTTTCTTTTTACTGTGAGATAACTCAGTCCATAGTTCCCCTTGGAAAGCTAAAAAAGGGTTAGATTCTTCAAGAGAGACCACCCAGCTATTATTGATCCATGGAGTTTGGGGGCTTAAGATTCTATCATCAGATTTAACACCTATATAAATGATAACACCACAAGGAGAAGTAGATTTCTCAATACAAAGAGTTTCCATACCTGCTAGGTCACCTACTATTTCTCCTTCTTCAAAGGAGTCTGTTGGTTATGTTTCTTCCAATGAGAGTAGCTCCTCACTAGTCCTAAGATTAGTAGCCACCAGGGGGGATCCATTCAGGCTTAAAACTAATCCATTCCCTGAATAAATAAGTAAGTCTATCAAGCTGGGAGATTTAGGGTTAGCCTATGTTTTCTCCTTCCAAATCTTCCTTGGTTCCTTAAGAGGAATGGTTTTTTATTTTTGATTCTTGAGGGGGTAGTATTTTGCCTTATGGCCCGATTTATTATAGGAAAAGAAAATAAAGGGAGGGATTCAAACTCAATTTCTTGTGACGAAGCCCCAAGATTCAAATTAATCACAATAGTATTAGGCAGATATGTCGTCTAAAGGATGTTAACACAAATCCTGGCATACACCCTTCTCATTTTTGTCGCTATCATTGGATCAATCAATAGGAGATCTCCAAAGGAGCTCACCAGTCCTCCCAGGATGCCTTTATGCAAGTATTCCAGAGGGAGGCCCAAGAATCTGACCTAGATCAAAGCTGAGACAAAGAAATATAAGTCGTTGAGGACAAGATTTGGGGACCATTTACGCAGGGCAAGAGAAAAATGACCAAGCATCCAAGGGCCACCGCAGAGGATATTTGAGAGATCTTCCATATTAAAGAACTCAAAGGAAAAGAATCCCTTGGTCATTGCTACAATATCAACTTGCCCTTTCAGGAACCATTTCCTCTTCACAAACTGTCTAACAACTTCTATGTTAGGTCTTCCCCCAGCAAACTTGCTTATTAGGGTCATCTGCATAGCAGAGATGGAATGCTCTATCAAGGGATCAGGAATAAAAATTGAAAATTCTCCTTTTGAAGGGTTAGAAACCACATTGAGCGCTGGAAAGGAGGATTTCCCTATTGGTTTTATACCAAAGAGATCAGACCACTTCCCCTTTTGAGTTGTCTCTCCTACTTTGAGAGATTCTTTAGCCTGTCAAGGACCGTCAAAAACTGGGGGGGCCTGACAGATAGTACTCGTGGAGTCAGCTCCCTTTGTTGACTTCAGCCCGATTTGGTCAATCTCAGCCTTGTTCTCATTCTGTTGGGTGATTCCTCCAGCAGAGCTACCTTCCAGAGGAGGAGCCTTTGCAAGTACTGCACCTACAGTAGCAACGCCGCCATTGATAGGTCCGGGATTCAAAATAATTTTACCGCTCGAAGTTTCTGCCATCTTTAAATGGGTGTAAATGTTATCTCAGGAATTGGATCTATTACTCTTGATGCTTTGATAGGAAAATTGACAGCTAACGTGATTACTAACAAACCTTTGTTCTTTAAATTAGTTATTGTATAAATAATATTTTATATCAAAATATGAAATCTTTATGAAATTAAAAAAATAAGTGATTACGAAAGATTGAAAAAGAAAATACTAATTATATATCAATGTACTTTTAACATAGGAGTTGTTGAATTTTTTTTGTTTTAAGCATAAAGAAACAAAGAATCACATTTTCTAATTAAATCATTTAAAATTGTATTAGATGCAAGTACTTATCTTTTAAATTAGTATTTGTATAAATATTATCTTAGATCAAAATATCAAATTGTTATAAAATTCAGGAAAGAAGTGATTATAAAAGTTTGAAAAATAGAATGCTAAATATATATAAACATAATTTTAATATAGGAGTTGTTGAATTTTTGTTTGTCTTATGCATAGACAAACAAAGAATCATATTTTAAAATGTATGATTTGAAAAATGTTGAAATGAGCAAGTCTTATAAATGTGGGCAATGGAGGCAAAATAACAACTGCTCTTATTATATCTAGAAATAGGTAATTTCTAGTGTATGGAAAAGAGAAAGTTGATTAGAATGACACAGTACATTATTTTTAAGTCAAAGAAACAAATGATAGTATCTGGATAAGTTATGTAGCCAAATTGTTTGAAAAAAGGTAGAGTGCAGTGGAAAATATCTTTGTGTGTGGAAGCCATGCAACCTGCAAGAAAGAAAAGCCATCAATATTTGTTTAGTGCACAAAAGTAATAATTATATCAAATACTAAAATCATATTTCCTTCAACTTGTATATATACATCACTTGCTGAGTACAAGTAGGGTTAAAGAATCTTCTTATTCTATGTGTGTTGGCTAAGGGGATGTCTTGCGATGTTTGGCAAGATAGTGGTTTGGAATAAATAATTTTGATGTAGAAAAAATGGTAAATAGATGAGATCATTTCATTTTTTCACAATAGAGATAATAGTAATGTAGCAAAATACAGAAGTCATTGCACTTTCATAGGTAATGAAGAAGAGAAAAATAAAGACAATGATGTCGCTATTTCGCTTAACAAGGTTAAAAAGAAATGCAAACTAGTGAAATATCATTATTTTTTCAGATGAATAATAACAAAATTGCGAAACAATGATAGCATAAGAGCTTGTCGTTATTTCTCTAAAGAGCATTGAAAAGAATGAAAAAACAGCGATAACAGGTTTGGAGAGAGACAATGATGGTATACTTTTTCGTTAAAGCACTCTATGAAGTGATGAATAAATTTCCTAAGTTGCCCTTCACACACTTGGAGTAGTATAATCAATTAAATGGTATGTTTTTTGGGAATAATACATAGGTATTTGGTGGGAGGTATTTTCATTAATGAAGTAGCGAAGTGAGGCCGCAACTAGTTTAAAAGGAGGTGGAGACAAATTGAGGTGAAGAACGACTGGCTAAGGAGCTCCAGTGTAGTGCAATATTTCAATGAGTGTTAACCAATATGGGTACACAAAACATGTTTTCAGATGTATGGAAGGAATGTAGAGATTCTGAGTTTTCGATAATAGGAAGACCACTAATTTGGTTCTTCTACCATAAAAAATCTCATAAGGAGCCTAGGTGAAACCCATCGAGACTTGACTTAGGAAAATTTATTGTATGAAATATATTTGTGGATGTCAAGGTCATTAAAGTATTGGATCATATTTATAACTATAGACCAGATTTTTGAGAAGGATAGATGGGAACCCCCTGTTAGTCATTACAAAATCATGTATTTAGGAATGTTTTGGGTTGAGTGCACAAGCCCTAACTAAGGTTGATAGGGACAAATTTCTCATTGATTATGAGAGAATGATAAGGAGTATGGGATATGAGAAAGTTTCATATTTCATGAGGAGAGTGGACAATAATAGGGTTGTTAAGCTTTCCAGTAAAGGTCCTTATCTCACCAACAGTTTTATGGCCTTCTTCCAAAAAACTTATTTTGGATGGCCTCAAAGGTTATCACTCTCTGTTGACCATGTTGGATAATTTCAAGAAAGTTAAAATATAGTTAAAGGAGGTGTCAAGGAGGTGGATGCCATCTCACTTTGATATTATGATATTGAGAGAATTTATACATACAGGCCCAGATGCTCCTCTAAAATAAGAAAATCACTAGAAACACTTGATACTATCATAAATGAGTTGGGATACATTGAGGTAGAGGAAACCAAAATGGAACAAAAGTTATCTTCTTTCTGTAGGATTAAACACTGGACCATCCCAAAGTTTGTTAACAAGGAGGTCAACGAGACAAGTGTGGAGGAGTGGAAAATAGAATATGAATCGATATGATTTTAAAGATTATCACACATCTGAAAGAAGACAGAATTTAGTAGTTCTAAATTTAACACATAATTGGACATGTTTATTACATTTGATAATAGATTTACAAAATTCCAAGTTGAGGTCTGGGTTATTACTGGAAAGAGGTGGAAACATTTCTGGCTAAACAAGTTGAATGTGCTCAATTATACTTGGCTAGCACATGCAGAGATAGAAAAATGCGTCAGATAATACTTGAAGCCGAACAGATCAACTATCAAAGATCCCTAGAAGAGATTTGAAGGAGATGAGCACATTATTGATTAAATATGCTCATGTTTAGTGAAATGCTTTCTCTTATATGGTTAATATATTTTAGAGATTGCAAATTATAATTAATCTTGTTTCACTTGTTTTTCATTAGGTTTAGATTATTATTTTGTATAAACACTTGAAACGGTCTATAGCTTGTCGCATCCTTTAATTTTTGTATAAGAAGGGATACCAAGAATGTTTGAAGAGTAAAGAATAATAGATTAGGAAAGATACATAGATGTTGGGGGCTACAACTGAAGCCAAAACTCAAGTGTAGTTATATTTTAAAATTAATACTAAGAACCAGTATTTTTTCGTCGAACTTTGAGGTTTACTGATTATTTCCATTTTTATCGGTCTTCAATAATAATTGGTTGCTTAATCGATTTCCAATTTATGTTTCTTTTGCAAATAAGTTACTAATTCCTCATGTTTATCTAAATATCAAGAAAATTTGAGAGATGAGTCTTTTCCTCCATTTTTTTGTCCAATTGGTTTTATCTCGAATAAATTAAATTCAATGGGACTTATAAATATGTTTGTTTAAGAATTCTTTGCATTTATGGAATTGGTTTCTTTATGGTGCATTTGGATATATATGTTATCATAGAGGATTATACATAGGGTTTTACTCGAATGAATCTATAACCCAAATACAAGAAGGCACTGGTCTTATCTTTAGTCAAGTAATAAGTACTTGGTTTATTTCAAATCACCTCTTTTCTAAGAGAATTGTAAAATATCAAATTACTTTAATCAATATTTTTAATTCAAGCATTTTATGTAAAACAGACAAAGAATAAATTGTGAAGTCATACAACCCAACCCGTCTAAAGGATATTTTCCACCTTGAGAAGTCAATTAAGTTTATATCTTCTATAAAAAGCCTTAAACCCATAATTTGGGTTAAGGAATAGGTTTACCCCCTTGCTCTTGCAGAGGAAAAAGTGTAGGGGAATTCGATCATTAATCATTCATGTTTGTTGGCCATAATTGATTGAGGAATCCTTATAAGAGAAGCTGAAAAATCTCTTAGATTTCTAATCTATGGTTTTGGAAACGAATAGATTGGTGGCCCTACTAGGAGCTGAATGAAGAAAAATTCTAGAATATTTGGTATTATTAAGTAAGATTAGGCTGGTTGAGATTGACCCATCTAAGTCATTCAACCAATGGATTAGCGACTCTACTAGAGAGTTATTTGTGAAAGATATTTTGGAAATTCATCTAGAAGCTTTGGTGTTAGACTACTAAAGATTGGATTGTTCAAAATCTTTATTGAAAGAAGAAGTGCACTTTGCTAGAAGTGAAAACCCAAAAGTGAGAAGAAGTGTATGATTTGTGAAAAGGTTAGCAAGGACCTTAGACATCTATCTTTGAAGCTCATGTGGGGAAGAAGATCATTGAATCAAGGACTTGGGGATCATAGTGAATTAAGCCCTAAAAGAAGGAATAAATGAAATCAGACAAAGAATCTAAATTCAAAAATGATTTTTTTAAGATTTAGACGGTTCCCTAACAAAGAATATGAAATATATGATGAGAATCAAATTCTTATAAATAATCATAGTTCGCAAGATAATACAAATGTTGATGATAATAGAAATCCATGGAGTATTGGTTTTAATGAAGGTGATCAATCCCATACTCCGCACCATGAAGAAAATCAAGAGGATAAAAGGGATATTAATCATGAAGATGATGTCCATAGAGTAAAGGGGATGTTAACAACTCTTTTTTCTATAAAAGAAATAACAAATGTGAATTTGAGATTATGCAAGAATATTTACATGAGCATAATATTTGGAATAAAATAGATGCTAATGTAAATACAAATAGAGAATCACCTAGCACAAGCAAGGGAAACCAAAGGGAGCCAGTATCCAAGTACAACCCCCTCATAGAAAAGAAGGAGAAAATGGTTTTAAAACTAATCATTTCAATCCATTATTCAAACCAAACAATAGGGAGACCGCTGGAATCAATAATTACTAGGGAAACAATGGTAATGGACATTGGAGAAAACCAATAAGGGAAATACAAAATGGTTAAAATAGAATAAGGACAAAGGCAATCATAATCAAGGAGGCATGATCACCAAAATTAGGGTCCAAGAATGAATAATCATGGAGATTTTAATTAGGATGGAGAAAATAACCAAGGATTCAATCATCTAGCACCTAGAAGACCTATGGTGATTGAAAAGTACAAACAACTAGATTTTGATGGGATAGTTGGGTATCCTAAGAATATTGAGAATGAATGGAGGAGTGTAGTGCCTAAATTCAGTGGTGACAACACTGAGTCTAGAGAACAACATATCAAGAAATTCAAAGATGCAATTAGAAATTATAGGGTGGATCATGAAGATGTATGCATGAAAATTTTCGTATAATCCTTGGTTTATGATATTATGGACTAGTACAAAGAGTTAGTTGATACCTAATTTGCAAGCTAGCATATTTTTGCAACTCAATTCCTTGAGGAATTTGGTGATAAAAATGACCCCTCTTTTTCATCCCATGAGCTTACAAGCATAAAAAAGAATCACAATGAGTCCATGTTGGAGTTCAATAAAAGGTTCAACAAGTTGCTGAACTGAATCCCTAGAGGTATGAAACCAGTTCACTCTTTTCTTATTGGATTTTACATGAGTGCATTTGTTAGTAAAACCCATTATTAGATCAGATCCTTGAAGCCAACCACTTTAATAAAAGCTCAGAAAACTACTACAAGTGTAGAAAATAACAAAAGGGTTGCGGGAAAGATTACTAAGAGAGAAGATCCAAAGCTATAGAATCCTTGAGCACAAAAGAAAGATAAAGAAGCAGACACAATTGATAAAATTATGAATATGGTAAAATAATTCCAAAATAAGAAGAATAAAAAGCCACAAAAAAATAGGATTTATAGCCCACGGTTACATGATATGCCTTATAATACTACATGGAAAAATAGGAAGCCATAAATTTTCCAATCAGAATGTTAATAAAAATACTCTTGATCCTTTGAGCAGGAATAATCATGTAGTTGAGAATCACCCATGGTATGAATCCTATAATATGCCTCATTCATCACAAAAATTTGTAATATCTCAAAGTCTATTAAAAAATTATGAGGAAAATAATGAACAAATGTCAAGTGTCAATTCTTTATTGACATAATCATTTTTGATATATGTTGATCCTTCTGATGATGAGGGTTTGACAGATGATAAACACAAAGGTATCGTATACAACAAGTTTTCTCTCATGAATAAATTGATATTCCTAATGTCAAAAAATTCACTGGCGGATAAAAAAGGGCACACAACATTATTGTTGTAGCTTAGGCTAGGAGCAATTACCAATTGAGAAATGAAGTTGTGAATCTACAACTAGGAAAAGCAGTACTCAAGAAGGAAGTAAGTCAAAAGAAGAAGACTAACGAAAAGGAAAATGAAAGTGATAAAAGGAAAAGTAAGGATGATTCTCCAAAACTAGCCAATGATGACATATAACTGATTGAATGTTTGAAGATGTTAATTTGATCACCGAAATACAAAAAGATAATGCAAGACATTAAATTAGTTAATGGATTGTGGTTTTTTGATGTCAACTTGATATCATCTAATCGGTTATATACAAACTATCAAAGACTTCAAAGAATCAGAGAGATAAATATTTTGCTTTTAGTAATGCATAAAACACCAGTATTCACTAAGTAACTACAAACACCGAGAGCTAGTGGAACCCGATGGACAAAGAAACCCGAGAGAAAATTCACAGTGATGCCTGAACAAGAAAACCAATAAGCATTACCAAGGAGCAGAATCACAAGCATTGCCGATGACCAGAATTACAGTGTTACCCGACAGACAGATAACCCTGATGGTCAAACAACAGCGATGGAGAAGCCCGAGGAGAACTGAAGTGTTGACCAAATCTATCAAAGAGTTAAAACAACAAAAGGAATTGAAGTTTAGAAATGACAAAATACTTAGTTGGTAGAGCTAAAGATAGACTTAATTGGTTTTTGACATTTTTTTCATTGACAAGTTAAAGCCATAGATAAGTAAAAGATTGAATGCAGCTTTATGTAGTTGTCATGGAGAAATCTACAGGATAAAACTTAAGTAAAGATTTAAAGCAAGATTGGCTAATATTGTGGATCATGCCAAGAACAATAAAATCAAGAAATGAGAAATGGTGATATCATGTCTATAAAGAGTCAATCTAATTCATTATGAGTGAATAGAAAAGAAGGATGCTAGAGAGAAACTGATTAAGAACAACTTCACATAGTCCTGATCAATCAAGGTGAGAAAAGAGCTAAATATTTCTGTGGACACCGAGCAATAGAGAGGAACAACATCACTGGACAGAAAGAAGTGGATCAAAGGTATTGAAAAGATACATTGATCAGAAAGGTATAATGAGCTTACAAAAGATCTTAAAATATGCAAGCCTAAGTTATATGTGTGAACATATCACTTACTATTTGAGTTTAACCATTGATTCATAAAGTCTTTTAACCAAGAAGGACTTAACAATCCTTTTTATATTGAGATACATCCCAAGCAGTATCAAAAAGTTTGATCATGAAGAAAGCATGAGATGCCATATACTATTTGACAAACTACACTGGGTTTGGTCATAGAAGGTAGCATAGATATGCCTAATATCAAGTGACAAACTAGTCTATTTAAATCCTCTAACAAGGTCACACCTAACAGTGTGTTTGTAACCTTTAACAGGGTTGGCTCTTCACCGAGCTCACTTCAGAAGAGTGAAAATTTTGGGTTACCTGTCCCTAGTGGTTTTTACCTTAAAAGGGTTTCCACATTAAAAATCCATGTGTCAATGTGTTTATGAGTCATGAATTTAGTGTTTTTCATTACACATAACTAATCAGGATTGATCGGTATACACTAAGCAATTTACTATTTTTCGGTAAATGAAAGACTGCTAATCGGTAAACATTAAGAATAAGGTTTAACAGTGAGCTCCAAGTAGTAGTTATTTGATAAGTTTATTTGAAGGCATTCATCTTGTAGGATTGAAGATAAATAGAGGCTTAATATTGTGGTACAAAGTTTTTGGGTTGATTTATTAGAATATTTTTGAGGCCACTAATTCACCCCCACTCCCCCCCTCTCACTTATTCTAATAGCCAAGCCCCATAATGAAAAGAATGAAGTGCACAGACTTGTAATCAATATTAAATCATTTGATTTTACTCAAACTCTATCTCAAATGAACATTAGAGTTCCCCTGCTTGAAATGATTGTGTGTGTATATTTGTGTACCTGTTATTTGCAACACAACACTTCAATAAGTCATTCTGTTAGTGAAAAACAAGAGTTAAAGAGCATATAAACCATAACAACAACTTATTGCTTTCTAACTAGGATGAGTGTAGAAAATAACATAAAAGCCCTCAGATTTATGCTAAATACCAGTGACATAAATAACCTAGCATGAAAGATTTAGTTTAAAAAAAGCTAGTATTCAATGAGCAATGCATATTAATCTAGAAATGGACATAATAACAATGCGTAAGCATAAACTATGAAATGAAGTATGGGTCTAAGTCTATTCCAATAGCATAAAAATGCATTTACAATATGAAGTGAAGGCTTAATTGCTCTAAAAAATGGCTTCTATTTATAGAAGAATGAGAGAGAGAGAGAGAGAGAGAGAGAGAGAGAGAGAGAGAGAGAGAGAGAGAGAGAGCGCATTAAT
>MU225546.1:1056747-1077230 GCA_018584345.1 Thuja plicata
GATATCTTGGTCTCTTGATGAGTTAGTTTTTAGACATCATTTTTTATTTGATTACTGATATAAATATGTTTTAAATGATATTTATGTGAAAATGCAAATGTATGTTTGTTTTTTATTTTCTCTTTTATGCAATATAGATGTATGATTGTACTTAGGATGAAAAAGTAAAAATGCAATACATGGATTCTTTATTTTTGTATTTTCTTGTTTCTTCTTTTGATGAATGAAAAATGTATGCTATGGATTTGCAATGATAGAACTTGATGTTTTAGAAGAAGATAGAAAGCATTTTTGAACACAAAAAGTCTTTATGTGTTTACTATTTTTATCATGGAATCTCTAAATACAACTATATGCAGACTCTTAGGACTTTGTCACTGGTATGCAAATATATAGCTCTTTATCATCATTGGGCATGCTTTTGGAATGGAAACCACCTGATAGTACAACCATCACTAATACCCACTGATATTATGATAATATGAATACTATGTTTTATTGAAATGTCAAAAATAGACTTAGGCATCAAGGCATAGAAGCCAGGATAACAAAATAGTCACCTACCTTTTAATATACCAGATCCTGAGTAAGGCAAGATATTGGACCTGCAATGACCTTGAAAATTAATATCCTTGGGTACATTATGATTCGTATACCTTAGTGATAATTTGGATTAGAAAATAGACAAGGAAATCATTTCAACCTCACCGTAGTTTACATATAACAAAGATCAAGATATATGTAGCTATCCACCCATAGTGGTAGCTCTTACCATAAACATACAAGTTAGGTGAAATTTATAGGATCATTTGGAACAATCACCATACATAGAAAATCAAGAAAACATTATGCCCCTATCCTTGTGACTCTTTGTCTTGCATAGACGTCATTGAGTAACAAAGAAGACATAATAAATCATCAATTGAGAATCAATCAAATAAAATTTATTATTACTTAGATGCCCCTAGTTGAAAACATCATCAGGACATGAAAGAATCATAATCAAACCAATACCAAAGTGTGTGTTGAAGGAGTACTTGTTTATTCATATGTCAAACACAGTAGAGATTCATCAATCAGAAAATTGGAATAAGAAATATGGTGTCCCATGTCTGTGCATTGATAAGATAATCCATTCATGTTTGTGATCCAATGTAGCCTTGTAGGAATGTGGTGAATGTAAATGTCATGTCTGGATATGTGATGTTTGAAAAGACACCCTTGTTTCAGAAAGTGACATTTGTTTTGCATGTATCAAGAAAAATTGTGTTCGTAAGGCAAACCATCCTAGAGTAACCTAGCAACCACAACCTACCAAATTAGCAAAGATGCCCCCAATGCAGAATGACTTATTTCTAAGACATAAATGTAGACAAATCCTGAGAGAGGATAAGATAGCCATTTAGGAAAATGAAGTCAGTGTATGAGCACAGGTGAAGTTATGAAGGCCCTGTATCAGTAGTGCATTAATAGATGGAGCACAGAACACAAGTGACGCCTGATTGCCAGGTTTTCACCACTTGGAAAGATCTTTTCTCTTTTTCTTTTTGCTACCAAGATGCCTGTTTTACCAGGTGCTCATCAAGGTACTTTTCTCTTTTTTCAATTTTTTTTTTTTCTTTTTTGAATGTTTTTCTAGTATCAAGGCGCCTGTTTACCAAGTTTTCACCAAGGATACCCTTTGTGTAGGATCTTTTTGCACTATTTTTGGAAATCTTCAGAATCAATTTTCTAAATGTTTTTGATATTTTGCAAGAAATTTTTGTTGTACCGGCTCTGCTAGCCAATCATCAAGCATAGAAACACTTCAAATGTAGAGTGTTGGTAGGATCTCAAAGAATGTCTCCCCCAGGTGTAGCTAAATGATAAGCTCCAGTCCCAAAAGTAGCAGTGATAACATAGGGTCCCAGCTAGTTAGGTTGAAATTTTTCTTTCTACTCTCTGTTAGGTTGGTTCTTAGGATTCTCTTTGAGGATGAGATCTCCCACTTTAAACTTGCATGGCTTTACCTTTTTGTTGTAGACTTTGGAAATACGTGCTTGATACACGTTGAGGTGATCGAACGCTTGTTGCATGTGCTCATCTAGTAGGTCGAGAGAATTCACCCTATCAATGTGGTACTGCTCATCAGTAACTAGTCCTTGTAAAGATATCTGCAAAGATGGGATTTCAACCTCAATAGGTAGTACTGCCTTAGTGCCACATACTAGAGAAAATGGTGTGGCTCTAGTTAGTGTTCAGATGCTTGTTCTATAGGCCCATAGTTCCAAAGTCAGTTGTAGATGCCAGTCTCTGCTAGACTTGCTCACAGTTCTGTGTAGGATCTTGAGAATATTTTTGTTTGATGCCTCAGCCTGTCCATTACCTTGAGGATAATAGATTAAGGAGCAGTGTTGAGTAATATGGAACTGTTCACAAAGGTTATCAATGTCTTGATTTTTAAATTGGCCTCCATTGTCTGTTACAATTGAAGAGGGTATCCCATATCTACAAATAATGTAGTTCAAAATGAACATAGCCACCTATTTGCCAGTGGCTTTGATTAGCAGTATGACCTCGACCCACTTTGTGAAATACTCAGTGGCCGTAATGATGAAATTCTGTCTATTTGAAGAGTTGGGATATATTTGTCCAACCAAGTCAAAGGCCCATTGCTAAAATGGCCAATGTGTTATGAAAGTTATAAGTTCTCTGGAAGGAGCATGGATAAGGTTTCCATGTGTCTGGCATTTAAGACATGATTTTTAAAATTGAGTATCATCTTTCTCCATGGTAGGCCAATAATAGCCTACTCTGAGTAGTTTCTTGGCCAGTGAAAAGTCGTTCGAGTGTGATCCACATACACCTTCATGGACCTCTTTTAATGCTAGATTGGACTCTTTGAGTTCTAAACACCGAAGAAGCATACCATCGTGACCGCGTCGATATAAGTTGTTAGTTATGAGGACGTAACACGATTATGTCATAATCAGGCATCTTTTCTCATTTATGGATAGATTATTAGGGATATTTTGGTCAGAAAGGTAAGTAATGATATTGGCATACCGAGATTGGTCTAGAGTATTTAAAGCACATATTTCCTGGTACTCAGGGGTTTCAAAGGCAGGATAGGATAGTTCTTCCACCAAGAAGTCATAGTGGAATTGATGTTCTTCTAGTTATAACATGGATGCCAAGGTAGCCATAGCATCTGCAGCTTTGTTCTCTGATCTTGGTATCTGGTGGAAGGTGATGAAGACAAAGTATTTCTTTAGGTCATCAACTAGTTGATTGTAGGGCATCAAATTTTCATCCTTTGTTTGATATTCTCCATTGACCTGATTGATAACTAGTTGGGAGTCATCATATACGTGTAACTCTATGATCTTCCATTCCATAGCTAGCTTGAGGTCGTTGACCAATGCCTCATATTCTAAGATATTGTTGGTGCATGGATACATTAATTTGTAAGATTTGGGAATCTTGTATCCTTGTTGAGTTATAAATAGGACCCTAGCTCTAGAGCCTTGTTGAGTGAATCAACCGTCAAAGTACATATTCCATGCATATTCAGTGAGATGCATGATGGTTTCATCAGGGAATTCAATGAGTAAAGGTTCATCATCCTAGAATGGTGAATCATCCAATTGATCTGCAAGGACCTGTCCTTTGATAGATCTCCATTCTACATATTCAATGTCAAACTCACTTAGAATCAGGACCCATTTTTCCAAATATCCTGTTAATGTTGTTCTTCTTAAAAGGTACTTTAGAGTATCAATCTTAGCAATGAGCTTTACTGTATGAGAGAGCATGTAGTGACTTAATTTTTGTGATGCAAAGATGACTGCTAAGCAAGCTTTTTCAATAATTCTATAATTGAGCTCATAGGCTACCAGTGTTCTATTAATGTACTAAATAGCCCTTTCTTTCTTGGTTTCATTCTCTTGTGCCAGCAATACTCCTAGGGATGTAGCTATAGCTGAAATGTATAGGAGTAGGGGCTTTCATGAATAGGGGCCATAACAATAGGTGGAGTAGCTAGGTATCCTTTCAATTCTCTAAAGTTTGCTTCACAGTGTTCATCCCATTTGAAGGTAACCCCTTTATGTAGTATCTTAGTAAAGGGTTGTGCCCTATCTACAAGTTGGGACATGAATCTCCTAATGGACTGGATTCCCCCTTGTAGTGTCCTCATTTGACTGATATTACATGGAGGATTCATCTCCAGGATAGCCTTCACCTTTGTAGGATCTACCTCGATTCCTTTTGCTGATACTATGAATCCTAAGAGCTTCCCTGATTGGACCCCAAAGGCACATTTCTTAGGATTGAGTCTAAGTTGGAACTGCTCCATTTGATCTAATATCTTTCTTAGGTTAGCAATGTGAGCACCTCTTTCTTTGGATTTAGCCAATGTTTCATCGACATATTCCTCCATGTTCTTGTGCATCGTATCATGGAATATTGTTGTCATGGCTCTTTGATATGTTGCACTGGTATTCTTTAACCCAAAAGGCATGATGTTCCAACAAAAGGTGCCCCATGCACATGTGAATGCATTTTTCTCTTGATCCTTAGGAGTGATTTTGATTTGATTATAGCCTAAGAATCCATCCATTAATGAATACATCTTGAAGCCTTTTGTAAGGTCTATGATCATTTCAATGTTTGGTAGAGGGAAGTCATCCTTCAGACATGCTTTATTCAAGTCTCTAAAGTCAGTAAAAATCCTAATAGATTTATCAGTTTTAGATGTGGGGACCACATTGGAGATCCATCCTGCATATGCAATGACTCTGATAAATCTTGCTTTCAACAACTCTCCAGCTCTGCTTTTACCAATAATGCAACATGAGGATGCATCTTTCTAAGTTTTTTCTTTACGAGCTTGATCCCGGGAGCTATAGATAAGTGGTGCATGATGAGATTAGGATCTAGCCCTAGCATATCAGTATAAGACCATGCAAAGTTAATTTTCTTCTCTTTTAGGAACTCTCTGAACTATACATTCTCCTCTTCTGATAAGGATTGTGCAAGGTGTACTATTTGAGGATTGTTAATAGTGCCCAAATTTACTGGCTGTGTTGGTTCAATCAGTATCGAAGATCTTTCTTGAAAGTGAGGATATCAAGAGTCTCATCCTTTTGCGCCTCGAAGAGGTTTTCACCATTGGATACATCTTTTTTCTTTACTATTTTGGGATATGATACTGCCATAGAGTGGTTTTCACCATCAGTCTACTTTTTCTTTTTACTTTTCAGTTTTTGACTTAGAAACTTGATATCCTCCTGTGACATGTTCTCGCTCCTTGCATTGGTGGAAGAACGGTAAGGTTCACAAGAATTAAGATAATAAGCTAGGGAGTGGTCATCAAAAAATTTGAGGATAGGAGTAGGATTTGTCTCAGTCCAATCAATTAGGTCGAGAAGTACCAATGTTAGGGAGTCAGATTCGGGGAAGGACAACATCATGTTAGCATCAAGACCATTAACCGACATGACATGATCTGTTAAGTTAATTTCTTTGATATTTAGATCAATAAGAGTGAGATCCTTGTTAAAAGGGTCATTGTTAGTCATATGCAAATCAAACTCTAGTGACTTGTCAGTAGAAATCTCATCATCATCTCTCAGTAAAAAGAGGCTTCTTGCTTGTAGCCTATGAAATTCTTCTAGACTTATCTTTTCACTAGTGTCTTCATCAATGATCAAGGGAAGGAACTCTTCTTCTTCTTCAGGAGGATCAGTATCATTGAGAGGAATGTTAGATCATTTACTAGGAGCTGAGGGAGCCGCAAACATGTGAATTGTATCAATTCCAATATCTTCATAGGAGATAGATATCCGATCCCATTCATAGTCATGAGAGTCTGTGACATCATCATCAGATCTGTTTAAGTATTCAGTAATGGTTATTTGATGTACCTAATTAGTTGTTTGTATGTCAAAGTGTGGTAGATCAAGGACATGTGAAATTATGACCAATTGCCCCCAGTTAGGATGTAGATTCTGTGGTCGGGGTGTCTCTTGAGTAATTGTTTCTATGGTGTCTCCTACCTCTTGAATGGGAGGTTATGCTAACAAAGGGGTGTGAAGATCTTGTGGTACCTCAAAGCTAGGTACATAGCATTCTCCTTGGTATTTGGGGTCTTGTGCACCAACATGTAACAATCTTTCATAGGACAACTGCTCTAGTTCATCTATTTCATCACTCCCTTTATCTGAGTGCGGGCTAACTTTTGAAGTGGGTTTATCAGTTTTAGCATTAAAACCCAGTCCTGTCTTATCTCTGGTATTCCAAAAATCCATGGGTATAGGTTCAATAAGCCCTCATCCTATGTCATTTAGAGGTCCCTTTCCTTTGTAACCCATTTGTGTGACAAAATCATATCCCTTTCCATAGTGTTATGGGGATATCTTCACATGTTTGACCTCAGTCTCCACCAGTTCTCCTTTGTAAAGCCAGTCTAACACTGCCTATTCTTCTATGTTATCTAAAGAAGATGTGGATTCCTTTACCATGCCAGTTGCTTTGTGTACTTCTGACTTCTTGGATGCTATAGGTGTGAATATTGAGGAAGGTTTTCCATAGGATCTGGGTGATACCGAGAGTTCTGTCAGTGAGGGAGTTAGGTCTAGCTTGTACTCTCCTATACCTGTTTCTTCAAGTTTCAAGGTTTTGCTAAAAACCTTCATAACCATGTCTTTGGTAGTTTCAGGAGAAACTATATCCATAGCTTCTTTGTTGTCTGGGATCATGCTACCTACTTTGATATTGTTGCAAGTGTAGTTAGCATCTATGGGAATCATCATTTCCACCCCATTATGTGGGAATTTTATGCATTGGTGGTAAGTGGATGGTACAACTTGCATTTCATGAATCCATGGTCTGCCTAGTAGGATATTGTAGGCCAATGGTAGATCCAAAACTTAATACATGACATTCCTCTCAATCGGTCTGACTCTAATAGGTAGAACAATAAAACCTCTGGAGGATCTTTCATCCTCATCATAAGCTTTGATGGTTATCTTGCTTAGATAGAGTCAATTGTTTGTTCTGAGAGACCTAGTCTCTTGATTAGATCTAGTGTATAGATATTCAATCCTGTGCCTCCATCTATCAACACGCATCTAACATAGGATTTATGAATAAGGACTTCAATATGGAGGGGTTGATTATGTGGATGTGTCAATTATTTTTCATCCTCTTCAGAAAGGAGAGGTAGTGTGGCACTGAGATGTGATTGACCATCGCTTGAAACTTGTCCACATCAATATCTTTTGGTACATTAGCAGCGTGTAGATCTTGTTCTAGGATTTCCCTATGCACTGTGGATATCTTGAGCAACTCAAAAATGGAAATTTTGGCAGGGGTTCATTGCAATTGGTCTACTAAGTCATATTTGGCTCCAGGAATAGTAACCATGTGTTTTGATGCTGGTTTAGGAATAGTTATAATAGGAACCTTGGATGTTGATGTCAGTTTTGGAGGTCCTTTGATTGTAACCTGTGCTTGGCTCCGTGTTACAACATTTGAGTGGAATGAGACACCTTTGATTATGACTACATTGATGGATTTGGTTTTAATGTCAAGCATATTAATCACATTGTCATTTTTGGAATAGGTGTAGTTTACCTCATTACTCTTCCCTTTAGATGTTTCTCCTTGATTGTAATTAGGAAAGGGTTTGTTGAATGCTGTATGATCCTCATTAGTAGTGTGTCCATCTACTTTGATTTTACCTCCTTCGATGAGGTCTTGGATGACATGCTTGAGTTTGAGGCAATTATTAGTCTTGTGTCCCTTGTTTTTGTGGAAGACACAATAGGAATTATCATCCCACCACATGGGTTTGACCATTGGTTTCCATGGTTTAGAATCAGGAATTGTAAGAACTTTGTTATCCAATAGTGTTTTTAGAACCGTCTCAAGAGGCTCTCCCAAAGGAGTGAATGTTATTTGAGGTTTCGATGTCCATGTCCATCCCTTTCTATTATCATTGTTTGCTTTGGGTATGGGAGGTGTTACCTTAGCATCTTTTCTTTCTTGCATGCCATTAGTTAGATTGAATACCTCAGGTTTAGGATTAATGTTA
Source organism: Thuja plicata (assembly GCA_018584345.1). NCBI lineage: Eukaryota > Viridiplantae > Streptophyta > Pinopsida > Cupressales > Cupressaceae > Thuja > Thuja plicata. Next base: position 1,064,825 of record MU225546.1, read on the forward strand.
GAGGTGTCAACCACTCCGCCATTAACAACATTCTTGTTTTGTTTAAACCATTTACACTTGGAGTTGGAGTTGTTGGTCTTGTTTTCATTTTGGAGGGTGATCTCTCCCCTTTTGACGATTACTTCCTCAATATGGAGGGCATTTTTAATCATTCTGTCAAAACTAGGAGAGTCTTGCATTTGTAGAGCATAGTTCAATTCAGGCACTAGATTATTAACGAAGATCTCCATCTTCTCTATTTTGGGAATGGCCCTTGAATATCATGCAAAAATCTTCCTCCATCTTTGTAGGAAGTGTGTAAATGATTCTCTAGTTCATTGTTTGGTATTACATAGGTCCATCATAGTTATGTCATGTTGGATGTTGTAGGAGTAATGTTGGATGAACCGTTGGATCAAATCCTCGAATGTCTTGACCTTAGGGTTTATTTTTGAGAACCATTCCATGGCATTACTTCCTAGACTTCCTGGAAACAGTCGCATAAGGTATGTAGGTTCATGCATGTATTCTATTCTTAGAGCATAGAATTCCCTCACATAGTCGTGTGGGTCAGTTTCTCCTATAAACTTGTCGTACTTTGGTCTTTCCACATTGGGGGGAAACGAGACCATAGTGATACTCTTATCAAAAGGAAATGGACAAATGGCATCCAAAGAGTATTTCATTTTAGTTTTCTCTTTCTCCTGTTTGAGATTTGTGAGCTCTGTTTGCATCAAATTGAGTTGTTTTGTGAGAATCAATATCAGATTTGGTACTTCCTTTTCCTTGAGATTTTCCACATCATAATATTTGGGTAATTTAACACCTGAGATGCTAGTTGGAGAAAGTATTTTTCCTTATCCTCATCAATCATTCTTTCCATTATTTGGTGAAACCTCTTGCTTTGTTTGAGTTTTCCATATTCTTCCTTAGTGATTTCATCCTCACTACTGGATTCAAATAAAGGATGTTAAAACTTGGGTTCTTCTTCTTCTTTATCAGTATCTTTGGGTTTTTGGTGTTTTCCATTATTGTAGTCCTCAAAGGCTTCACTCCATCTGCGAGTATCACTATCCATTTGAGGGGAATCTAGATTGATAAGGGAACTATGAGAAACTTCTACTTGAAAGTGTGGTGTTTTAGGAGGCACTTTTGATCCTTTAGATGTGTACTTGTTGCATCTTGTGTTAACCATGAAGTTGTTCCTCAACTTTGTTAACATTTCCCAATAGTGCAAGTGAGAGTTTTAGATTGTTCAAGTGGGTGTGTCTAGGTAAAAGTAACTGTTTGTTGGTGGATATAAATGATTCCAGCATCAGATTGTTAGAATGCCCTGATAGTGAGCTAGGAACCAAGTTGTTGGTAGAAAGTGGGTAGACCGCATGTATTGAACTGATCATGAAAGACTGACTAGGCATGCACGGTGGATGTTTTGAAAGTGTTTTGAAATTACAACAGGGAGACCAGAAGAGACAATAGGTACCAGCTAAAGAGAAAAAAGGGTATCCTAATCAACTGAGACTTTCTAGGAAAAATGTCCACAAGTACCCTCTATCCTGAATGCGAGCCCCTAGATGCAAGCCTCTGATGATACCAGATGTGAGCCTAGAATATGGATGTGACTATGTGCTGACCAAATGTGAGCCAGTATACCGAATGTGATCCTAAATACTGAATGTGACTTGGGAAATCCGGGATGCAATCTTATGATGTCTTTGTCAATTTTTGTCAGTTCTGAAAATTTCATTTTCAAAGTGCGTGAAGTTGCTTATTTCCAAATCACGTTAGGAGGTGTCATAATGTGTGAAAAGTACTTGTACTCCAGGGTTTGAAACTTGTTGATTGTTTTTGAGGAGCTTATATTTTTAATGATCTTTTGAACACATCAAATAGATTTGCATTGCTAGGAGGGTGAAACAAACACTCATCTTTTCCTATTCTCTTAGTGGAGGATGAAAATCTTTGCTCATTGACTCAAGTACAAACTAAAATGCTAATCAGAATACAACCATTACCAAGCATGCAATAGCTCCAGTCATGATGTTGTATTAGCTGACTCCAAACGCAAGTGAGGGAAAAATATGATGAATGTCTTGGGGAAATTACTTTTTGCCTTGCACAAAGATTATCACCCTTTCGGGGATGAATCATGAATTCTTTTAGTTGAAGTTGTTGTAGATTATTGGGCAATCCATTCAAAACTATCCCCCATAGAATTGCACACGGCAAAATTTAGGTGTATAGCCCTATGAGTACCTGAATGTATGTAGTCTTGCAAGCAAGATTCAAGCATTTCCACTCTACATACACCCAAGCATGTTCAAGGAATGATGTCAAAATTCCAAGAACAAAACCAGCTCCATCTTCCGAGGATTTAGCCTACAAGGAAGCAATTATTTATAGTGATTTGGAAGGGTTGGCATAAAACTTGTCCTCACTTAGGTCATTCCTGAGAGATTTTTTCCTCAACCGGCAGGCCCTCTACTGTTTAAATATATGTAACCAGGATTGGCGAGCTTTGGATGTCTAGATTTTTTATTCTTCCAAAGAAGAATAGCATACTCTCCTAATCTAAACCATTTTCTTTCAAAACATGTAAAGCAAAGTTCATTCCTTCAAGCTATGTTGAGCTCGATTTAGTTTGTTCCTATTTAAGAAAAATAGGATGCTTGAAAAGGAAAGTTGCCTTGTTCAATTACCGACAAAATTTTAGTGAGTTGCTTGTCCAATTACTGAGCCAAATTAAATTAAATGATTGAACTTGTTGTTTGATCCCACATTTTTAGTGTTTTGATTTTTCAATTTCTGAATCCAAAAAGAAATTATACGATGTATTTGTTCATTGAACCACAATATTTAGTGACTTGTGTTGTTCATTTACTGATCCAAAAAGAATTCGATGATGTGTTTTCTTGTTCAGTTAACTCCAAATTCCATTCAACCCATAGACTGATGTATGAGTTTCTTATTTTCCTTAAAAGGAAAAGAGCATAATCCTCTAGTTAGTTTAGTGATAGATTGGAATATGTATCTTAATCTGGAAAGCAAGTAAAATAGAAGTCAAGATTGGGGGTGGGTAACCTGAAAAACCAAGCTAGTATCTATTTATGTTAACTCCCACAAAAACCTTCAAGAACAACCTGCAAACACTTGTTAGAGTGGAAGATACCCAAAAACACAACTTGTCAAAATGTTAGAGTTAGGCAAACGAAATCCACAAACTTTCTAACCAGATGCGAGCCTAAAATTTTACTGAATGCGATGCAGTATGCGGTATGCAAGTTTTCTTACCAGATGCGACAGTATGCTCCCCAGATGTGTTCCTAAACTGAAAATGATCTGGGAAATCCTAGATGTGAGTCTTGTTTACCGCGATGTGAAGGCGTATCCTGTATGCGATCTAGAATGGTAAAAAACAAGACTGTAACAGGATTTTGGGCATGCAAATTAGTGAAAAAGTAATGGAAAATGAGGCCAAGTTGGAAATCGATCCCCACGGTGGGCGCCAAAAATGTGTGTGTATATTTGTGCACCTTTTATCTGCAACACAACACTACAATAAGTCATTCTGTTAGTGAAAAACAAGGTTTAAAGAGCATATAAACCATAACATCAACTTATTGCTTTCTAACTAGGATGAGTGTAGAAAATAACATAAAAGCCCTCAGATTTATGCTAAATACCAATGACAAAAACAACCTAGCATGAAAGATTTAGTTTAAAACAAGCTAGTATTCAATGAGCAATGCATATTAATCTAAAAATGGACATAATAACAATGCGTAAGCATAAACTATGAAATTAAGTATGGGTCTAAGTCTATTCCAAAAACATAACAATGCATTTACAATATGAAGTGAAGGCTTAATTGCTCTCAAAAATGGCTTCTATTTATAGAAGAATAAGAGAAAGAGAGAGGGGAGACAAGGCTCATTAATGAGTTGAGGGAATCATTAATGGTGGTGTAAGAGCCATTAATGCTTTGAGCATTAATGAGGCATGGAGGAGACATAGGCTTAAGGCATCTTCATTAATGAGGCATTAATGAAAGCCTTAAAGAAGCATGGGAAGGGTGTAAGACTCAACTTGGCAAGTTGGTCCCTTAGGAAAGTCATGCTTGAGAAAGTGTACTTTCTCAAGTGGGTTGAGTTGTTAATCATTCCTTAATGGAATGTGACAACATTAGGATGTGGGTTAGGGTAGAATTAGAATTAGGATTAGATTAGCAAGGGTGGAATAGGTTGAGATGGGTTAGAACCCAGGGTAGAAGTGGTTGAGATAGGTTAGGTTAGGGTTTAAGGGAATATTAATTAAATGAATTAAACTTGTTTAATTCATTTAAAAATATAGGATTTTAATTATTTAAGCATTTTATTGGTTTTTAATAATTAGGGGATTATAGCCATTTTAATTAAATTAAATAGGCTAGGGGAATGGGTTAATTGCAAGTGGTCAATTGATTTAGGGATTTATTTAATTCCTAGAAAATTAATCATTTTTAGCCATGTATTTGATTGATTTTGATTTTGGCTAAAAGTAAATAATTTAGTGACTTGATCACTTTAGGAGATTAAATTGATTTCAAAAGAATTATGCCAAGCAGTAACAGGGACATTTGGACATAATTGGGGGTATGATCACACTTAGGGAAAATAGGGTCCATAGTTGGAACATACCAAATTCAGGTGGTTACAATGATAAGGTTTCTTGATTATAAGAAAAAAATAGTGAGGTTGATTTCGTATGTGGGCAATACTCTTGAAATACAGAATGTGCCTAAACATAACCAAACAAATGAAGAAGCTCTAGTGATCTATCTTGGAATTACTCTCACCAAAGGTCTATCCTAGGGATATTTCTTTTACCTAACCTTATTGATAAATAATAAATTGGTAATAAATTGCATGATATATTCAAGAGTGGCTGTGAATATCCTACCATTTGAAGTCATGAAGGAGTAAGGCATGGGAGATGATACCACCTACATAAAATTTTATGCTATGGATAATAGGTGTATACCAGTAATCATAATCATGAAATATGTGGATTTAAAATTAGATGTGTATGCTAAGGCATCATACAGAAAAAAAATATTATAGTTGTTGATGTGCCATAAAATTATAGAACACTTCTCTCCAAATAATGGTTTAATTTTGTGGGTGGACATGTCTGGTTGGATTTATCACATTCTACCATATCTATAAATGGGAAAGAGGTCTAAATTGATTAAGAAACTAGATCAACATACATTATAGAAGAGATAGATCTTGTCCAAATAAATTTCTTTTGTCGTTCAGACATGGATAACTTTCAAGAATAACTCACGAAACCTACTATGAAAAATACTGATCTAATTCAAATACATGTCCAAGAGTTGAATGATGTATAAAAAATGTATTTTGATGGTTCTTATAGTAAGGAGGTTAATGGTTCTGGTGTGTTGTGTATATCTCCCAATGATCATTTTTTTAAATAGTTTTTTTCCTATGAATGTTTGAATGTTTTAATAATATAGAAAAATATGAGGTATTGTTGCTTGGTTTGAAAGTAGTTGCTAAGTATGGCATTATGATGTTAGCGGTTTATGTGGGTTCTTAGAAATATTTTCACAAGTAAGAAACAAGTATGCCACAAGAAATGGGAAAATGAAAGATTACAAAAATGTTGTTTGGATTTGATTGAAGCATTGTATTATTTTTCTATTAATTAGGTTGCTAGGTCAAAAAATTTCATTCTAGACTTCCTTGCTAATCTTGCTGTGAAATATAATGATATACCATGCAATAAAATTTATAAAGTAGAAATAAAATATAGGCCAGTTGTACCTGATAAAATTTGCAATAGGAAAGTGTTTTAGGATGATAGAGACCTTTTGAATTTCTTAAATTGTGAGGATGATTATGAATATTGGGAAATAGATTTAAATGTCTATGTTGAAAGAAAGAATGGGAAGGAAGTCCTATTTGGAAAGGAGGTTGTATAACTAAAAAAAACAAGATACCAAAATGATTAGTGGCTCTTGAGATTTTTTGATGATCATGAAATGTTTCTATTAAAATTTACCCCTGTGATTGACAATGAGGTAGAAAAGGTTAACCTGGGAAGTGTAGTTCTCCAAAAGAGGTGTAGATTGGAAGAAACCTCTTTCAAAAAATTAGGTCTCAGTTAATTTCCATATTAAGAAAGTATAGGCATGTATTTGTGGGGTCATATGATGATCTCAAATCTTATAGAGAGGATTTTTTCCAACATGAGAATCCACTCAAACAAAATGATAAACATTTCTGGCAGAGGCGAAAACCTATAAACCCATTCTTGTGTCTAAGATGAAGGAGGAATTGATGAAGTTGAGGGATGGAGGGATTATAAATCCTATCGGACATTCCCCATGTGTATCAAATTTAGTACCCATAAATAAAAATAATGGTGACATAAGGTTGTGCATTTATTTTCAGAAATTTGAATATATCATCGTTAAAAGATAACTTTGCATTGCAAAGTATAGAGGTATTACTGCAAAAGGTGACAAGAAATGAGCTCTTGTCTATGATGGATTGTTTCTCAGGATATAACCAACTTATGTTAAAAGAGTTAGAGCAGTTCAAAACAACTTTGAATACACCTTGGGGTACATATGTATATGTTAGAATTCTATTTGGACTGACAAATACAAGGCTACTTTTTAAAGAGCCATGAATGTAGAATTTGAGGGTTTGATTGATCATATTATAGTAGTGTATAAAAATGATTTTATTTCCTATTCTAAAGAGGCTAAGGATCATTTCAATCATTTGGAAAATATATTTATAAGGGCTTTAGTGTATGGTATATCACTTAATTCAAAAATATGTCGCTTTGGAGTTACGAAAGGTAAGTTATTGGGACATATTGTATCCAAAGATGGAGTTTGAATAGGTCCTGAGAGGGTGAAAACATTTGACAAAGGTCCAAATCCCCAAGACTGTGAAAGGCATGTAGTCTTTCCTTGGTCAAATTAATTTTTTTAGAAGATTTGGTCAAATGTGAAAGGCATACAGTCTTTCCTTGGCATATAGACCTATTGCAAAAATATTGAAAAAAGGAGCCCAAATAAATTGGATCTTGGAAGTACTCGATACATTTGTAAGAATTAAAACAACTATCAAAGAGGCACCAATACTAAATTCTACAAATTTTCTCTAGACCATTCCATATTTTCTCATTTACTTCCTATCATACTATAGCAACAATTATGCTTTAGAAGATTGAAGGACATGAAAAACCAATTACATTTTTTAGTAAGACCCTGCAGGTTGTAGAGTTGAATTATGATATCAATGAGCAACAAGCATATGCCCTTGTAAAATCACTCAAATATTTCATATTGTACTAGGTGGGAGAAGTAGTAGCTTATGTACCTAATGTTGTTGTCAAAGATATATTCAGAAAAATGAAGTAAAAAGAAGAAGATGTAGATGGATTAATCAAATAGAGGATTATAAAAATACTTATAACCAAATTGGTTAGAGGGAAAGGTCTTTCTAAATGCATGGTTGAATCAAATTTTGAAGCAGTTAAGGTTAATAATGTCGACATAAAAAATATGGTGACTAGTATAGAAATATGCCTCTCATATTCAAATATTCTATATTACCTAAAGTACTTGAAATTCCCTGAAGAATTAAATGATAATCAAAAGAGATAATTAAAACTAAAAGCACCCAAATATGTACTTATTGTAGGAGATCTATAGTGGAAAAATCAGGAAGTTGTGTTACTTCGTTTCTTAAATGAACACTAGGCTAAGGAATACTAAAAGAACTCCATAATGGGATATGTGGTGGTAAATTTTTAGCCAAAGCCACAAATCACAAGATATTATGTGTTGGATACTATTGGCCTCCCCTTTTTAATGATTTTCATTTTTTGAAACTTGTTAGAGTTTCTTAGGAAAGTTAAATATTAGGGAGCTCTACCAGTTAGGCCTATACAAACAGATGAGCCTTTCTAAATGTGGGGTCTAGATTTCATTGAGGATTTTTCTGATAATTCAAGTGGAGGACATAGCTTGATATTTTTAGCCACTAGTTACTTTAGTAAGTGGGTTGAAGCAATACACACTAGACATGCAAAAAATAAAGTAGTTATCAAGTTTCTCATGGATAATATTGTAACTAGATATTGAATTCCAAGCAAGAAAGTCGCTGATAATGGTATCTGTTTCAGATGAAAGGATTTTTTTTTTGTGAAATATATAGTATAGTTCTATCTTATTAATTCCCATATCATCCCCAAGGAAAAAAAAATATAGGAATAAAAACTTACAAAAGATAATAAGGAGAAATTTGGATAACAATAAGTGGGCTTGGGATTCAAAATTAAGTTCTTCTATGTGGGAAGATAGAATTACAGTTAAAAAATATAATAGATATTACCCATATGAGTTGGTGTATGGTAAAATGGAAATAATACCTCTAAAAAATTTCCTTCCGCTTTACAAATTTATACTAGATGGTCAGTTGGATGGTGAAGATTAAAGGGTATGTGCAGGATCATGGTATGCCAAAAAGTGGCGATGTGAAAAGAAGTCCTGATTGGTAGACTGATTGAAAAATAACTATAACTTTCAAATGGTATAAAATTTCTTTAAATATCCAACATATTTCACATTCTATGCTTCACCTACCACAAAACAAAAAGAAAAAAAATTCAATTTGATGAAGTTTAGACTAAGTTAAGGTGGTCAGACACGGGAGCTTTTATATTTTGGAAATTGTTTAGAAGAAAAATCATAATTAATTATTTACTTGGAAAAAAATTACAAAAAAATATGCGTCACATCCGGACATGAGCCTACTAATTATATCTATAATCTTGTAAAAACATATTATCATCTGATTGTGTTCAAGGTGGTCAGACATACACCTACTTCTTATCTTTTTAGTCCTGGTTGATACACTGATTGAAAAATGAATATAAATTTCAAATGGTATAACATTTTTGAAATAAAAAACTTGAGTCACATTCTATGATTTACCAACTATAATAAAAAAATTAAAATATTTCAATTTTATGAAGTTTAGACTAAGTTAAGGTGGTCAAACACGAGATTTTGTATATCTAGAGAAGTTGTAGTAGAAAAATCATAATTAATTATTTACTTGGAAACAAATTACAAAAAAATATTTTTCACATCTGTACACAAGTCTACTACATACATCTAGAATCTTGTAAAAAAATATTATCATGTGATTTTGTTTAAGGTTGTCAGACATACACCTACTTCTTATCTTTTTCCTGAAATTTTCATAATACCGCATTAAAATTTGAAATTTTTACCATATAGAATAATTTTTTTATTAAAAAAGGGCTAGTATCTTACAAACTAAATTCAATTTTCTATAGATTCTCTTCTTACATATTTTTTATATAAGATTGATACCTTGTTCAAATTTTTATGTGAACTTGCCTAACCCTTATTTTCTAAATTTTCATTGCCACTCAAGGACCTGTTTGGCATACCATGATCCTGCACATACCCTATATGGGGGAAAGAATTATGCAACTGACAGAATTGGAAGAAATCAAGTTGAACGCACAAAAACATAACATTGAGAAACATAGAGAAGCTAATTTCCTACATGATAAAAGGGCGACTAATAGGAAATTAAGGGATGGAGATTTGGTTCTCATGTGCAATGCATAGAACTAGGATAAAGGAAATCATGGGAATTTTGAAGCCTTATGGATTGGACCCTATGTCATCACCAACAAAATAGGAGAGGACACATATTATCTTTAGAATGTATCTAGAGAGGTAAAAGAACTACCAGTGCATGGGGAGTCCTTGAAGTACTTCTTTTTAATAATATTTTCCAATGCACTGTAGATTAGATGCTTTTATTTATATTTTTTATGATTGTTTTATATTAATTTTGTACTTTTAAGGTTTGGTCTGCTTCTCCTAGAGATGTTTCTAGGTTCTTGGATCTATTCTGTGAACACCTCATCTCCAAAAAGAGCCATGATTAGGACCAGTTCAAATTTTCTACCTCACTTGTTGAGTACAAGTAGTGGTAAAGCATCTGCTTATTCTATGTGTCTTGGCTAAGGAGATGTCAGGAAATGTTTTCCAAGATAGTGGTTTAGAATAAATAAGTTTGATGTAGAGAAAAGGATAAATGGTTGAGATAATTTCATTGTGTCATAGAAGATATAATATTAATGTATCAAAATAGCTAAGTCATTGTGGTTTCATAGATAATGAAGAAGAGAAAAAGCAAAGCAACATCTCTTTTTCGCAGAACAAGGTTAAGAAGAAATGTGAACTAGAGACATATTGCTATTTCGCCAGATGACTAATAACAAGATTGCAAAATAGTGATAACATAAGAGATTATCACTATTTATCTAAAGAGAAATGAAAAGAATGGTGAAATAGCGATAATAGGTTTAGAGAGCAAAAATGGTTGTATACTTTGTTATTAATCCACTCAATGAAGTATCAGCTAACTTTATGAAGTTGCACTTTTAACACTTGGAGTAATATAATCACTTACATGGTTTTTTTTTTTTGAAATATTACACAAGTACTTGGTGAGTAGTATTTTCATGCATGAAGTAGCAAAGTGAAGCCGTAGCCAGATGAAAAGGAGGCAGAGACAAAATGAGGTGAAGAACAATTGAGCTAAGGAGCTCCATTTTAGAGCAATATTGCAATGAGTATTAACCAATATAGGTAAAAAAATCATTTTTTTAGATGCATGGAAGGAATGTAGAGATTTTGAGTTTTTGATAACAAGAAGATCACTATTTAGGTTCTTCTACCATAACAAATCTCAGAAGGAGCCTAGGTCAAACCCATGGAAACTTGCCTTAGGAAAATTTATTGTACCAAATGTATTTGTGGATGTTGATCCCATTCAAGTATTGGCTTGGTTTTATATACCATAGACCGCAACTGTGAGAAGGATAGATGGGAACCCCCTGTTAGTCATTACGAAATCATGTATTCAGGAATATTTTGGGTTGAATACAAAATCCCTAACTAAGGTTCACATGGAGTAGTTTCTCATTAAATATGAGAGAATGATAAGGAGTATGGGCTATGAGGAAGCTTCATATTTCATGAGGAGAGTGGACAACAATAGGCCTGTTAAGCTTGCTAGTAAAGGTCCTTATATGACCAATAGTTTTATGGCCTTCTTCCACAAAAAATATTTTGGATGGGCTCAAGGGGTATCATACTATGTTGACCATGTTGGATACTTTAAAGAAAAATAAATCATAGTTAAAGGAGGTGTCAAGGAGGTGGATGCCATCTCACTTTGATCTTATGAGATTGATAGAAGTTACGCATAGAGACCTAGATGCTCCTATAAAAATCAAAGTAGCAAAGGAAACATTTGATACTATCATAAATGAGTTGGGATACATTGAGGTTAAGGAGAACAAAATAAAATAAAATTTTATCTTCTTTGAGAATGATTAAACACTGGACCATCCAAAAGTTTGTGGACAAGGAGTGCGGAGAGAAAAGTGTGGACTGGAAAATAGAATATGAGGATATGTTTTCAAAGATTATTAAACCTCTGAAAGAAGACAAGGAATTTAGTATTTATTAATTCAAAACATTCTTGGATAGGATTATGACATTGGAGAATAAATTTGCAAAATTTGAAGTTGCGGTCTGGGTTATTACTGTAAAGATATGGAAATTTTCTTGCTAAACATGTTGGATGTGCTCAATTATAATTGGCCAACACATGTAGAGATAGAGGAATGGGTCAGAGAATACTTCAAGTTGATTGAATCAATTCTCAAACATCCCAGGAAGATGCTTGAAGGAGATGAGATTATTGTTGATTGAATATGCATGTGTTTAGGGGTATGTTTTCTCTTATATTCTTATTAGTTTTTATAGATTGTAAATTGTAATTAATATTGTTTTAGTTTTTTTTCATTAGGTTTAGATTAATGTTTTTGAATAGACACTTGAAAAGATTTGTAGCTTGTCACATCCTTTCATTTTTGTATAAGAAGGGATACCAAGATCGTTTAAAGAGAATAAATAATAATAGAATAGGAAAGATACATATATGTTGGGGGCTACAACTGAATAAAAATCTCAAGTGTGCTTATCTTTTGAAATTAAAACAAAGAACCAATGTTTTTCATCCAATTTTGGGGTTTGCATGTTATTTTCATTTTAACTAGTCTTCTGTAATTACAGGTTGCTGAATTGATTGCCAATTTATGATGCTTGAGCAAATAAGTTACTAGTTCCCCATGTTTGTCTAACTATAACAAAAATTTGTGAGATGAGTTTTTTCCTCTTGTTTCTTGTCTGATTTGTTTTATATAGAAGAAATTAAATTCAATGGGATTGTTAAATATGTGGGCTCTCTCTCTCTCTCTCTCTCTCTCTCTCTCTCTCTATATATATATA